>JALRMF010000537.1:0-26460 GCA_026120015.1 Dendrostoma leiphaemia
CCTTAAGCGCTATTATTTAATAGTATATTATAATTTCTTTTATTAATCTTTGCTTTAAAGATAATATATATATAATTAGCATTATTTATTGTATATAGAGATTATAGGAGTTTTAATTGTTTATTGTCTCTTATAGGCAATCTTATTCTTTTAGGTGCTGTTTGCTAATATATTTTAATAAATCTTATAAAGGCTAACTGCCTTTTTATTAGTGCTAATCGCAAGTCTTCTATTTTATATAAATTATATAGCTGATAGTAGTACATTGCTCCTATATAATCTTTCTATTAACATATACTTTAAGGCAATCTTTAAATAGGCTAACGTATATATTATAGTATTGTTTATTAAGAACTTTATAAAATCATAGCTATGATTTTTTAACTGCTTAGATAATTTAGTTAAATTCTTATGCTAGAAACTATTTATATTTGGCTTTATTAATAAAATATATTTTACAGCTATAATATACGCAGAAGATCTATCTAAGTTTATAGTGGTTTTTGTAAAAAAGGCTAATTTATAAGTTTTTATATTTTATTGCTATTGCCTTTTGCAAGAGCATATAGGTAAGGAGTTTTTATAGGCTGATTTTATATACAAGGTATTCAACTTTAGTGCTTTTTATAATATATCCTTAGTCTAATATAGCAAGTTTTAGTAAGTTATTTAGTTAATAATCTTATTTTATAAGCTATTGCATAATAGTCTTATTTTCCTTTTGTTGTTTAATTGTATATAAGAGTATTAGATTGTTAAAGTTATTGTCTATTTCTTTAAAAGCGTGGTTAAGCGAGTTTAAAAAACAATCTAAGTTGCTGTCTTAAATAACAGTATTATAGAGTAGTTTATATCTTTCTATAGCTAATTGTCGTAACTTTTTAAGCTTTTAAGGAAACTATTTTGCAAATTTCTTTGCTAAAGAATATAATACGCAGCTATTATTGTAATAAAAAGCCTAATAAAGAGTTTTATAGTTAATAGAGTTTATTACTTATTCTAAAAAAAGTAGGTTTTAAAAACGTTATTCCAGTCTAAGTAATTTTTTAAATCATTATATCTTAATATAAAAGTATATATTATTAGTAAAGTGTACTTTTCCAAGTATATTAAGTTATTGCTATCCCCTAGAGACAAGTTTCTATAGCTTTTTTAATTAGCGGCATTCTTATATAAAATATTCTTTCTTATTATAATTAAAGCATTTGCCTAATAGCTTTTGGTTAGCGGCTTTTAATTCTATAAGGCCTAAGTATATTGTTCCGCTAATAGCTGTGCTATTGTTAAATTATTATTATAATTAGTAACGTTTGCTAGTGTTAGCTTGTAGGTAAAACTTTCATAGTACGCCGTTGCCTTTCTTATTACATTTTTATCGTTGTTTGTATAAATAATTATTGATTTATATAGCTATAGCAACATACTAAGCAAATCCTTTAGGTCAGTCTTGTTTAAATAGCTTATCTTTGACTTTATCTTTTAGTCCTTTATAGAATTAAAACATTATTAGCTTGTTCTCTTATCTTAAATATGCTAAAACTTAATAGAAACTAGTAGCATATTTTAAGGCTAACTTAGTTTAGCGTAGCTTATAAAGTTATCGTTTTGCAATGCGCTTTTTATTAAGGTTACTAAAAGTTTCCTTAAGAAGTTTTTTATAGTTCTTATAGCTGCTAAAAGCTTTTATAATCGTATTATTTTAATTTTAATTATTATTCTCTAGGTAGTCCCTTAGGGTTAGTTTAAACTATTTAGCAGCGTTTTCTTAAGGCAAATGCTAAAGAAGAGGATTTTTTTTCGTTTTTAGTAAACTAATTGGCGTTATGCTTAAAGTAGGCGCAATTATAAGTAAAAAAGCTTTAAAAGGTTTTTTTAGTGCCGTTGTAAGGTTTTAGTTTATCTATTTTATAAGATTTGCTTTTTTAAATAGCTTAAAAGCAGGCGATTTCTTAACTAAGGTAGCTAACCTACTTAATCATTTAAGCTATAGTAAAGTTGCTATTGTTTTTAATATTAGATAAGGTAAGAGTTTAAAGAGCCATTATATTTTTATATTGTTTAGTTAGTATATATTAAGCTATTTTAAATAAAAGTTGTTAAAATGTAATAATTACTGCTAGGTTTTATAGGTTCTTAAAGTATTAAAAGATTTATATTAGTAAAAATAGTTAAAAAAGTATACTAATTATAGTACAAAAACACTAGTATTTTATATTTAGCAAATAATTATTAGCAATAAAGCTACTTAGGGGTCAGTACTTAGATTAACAACTAAAGAACTATTTAATAAAGCTATTTACTTATAGTGATAACTATGTCCTTATATTTAATTTCTTTAATTGCTAGCTTGCTTAGAGTGTCGATTTTAAACTAACGCTTTTAGTAAGCTGGGTTATGGATTGCCTAGAGCATTACTTACGTTCTAACGCTTTTAATGCTCTAGTTACGTAACTCTTAGCTAAATTATCCTTATATTTAATGAATTGTTTTGTACATAAGGGGAGCGCCTAACGAGGCGGGGTATAGGTCTTTTCTAGACTATTGGCCTATTTTCTAACCCAACCGCTGTCTAGGTTATAACATTATAGTAATTTAAATTAAGCTTTAATATTTATATTATTATAAAATAATTTAATTATAATACTTAAACTTATTATTTTATAACTTAATAATTTTATTAATATTTATAACTTATTAAAATAGTAATATTCTTTTATTAAACTTTAGTAATATAAAAGCTTTTATTTTAAATTTTATTTTTTAAACTACTTTAAGTTTAAAAACTTTTTAGCAGCTTTTAATACTAAGTTTAGCAGTTATATTAATAAGTAAGCTATTAAAATAAATAACATTGCGGCTTTATATAAAAGATAGTAGAGATTCTAGTATTAATTACTAAAGTAGTTTGTAAATTAAATTTAAGCGTAGTTATATACTATTATAACCTATGACGGTTAAGGCAAATTAGCATATAAAAAAAGTTGTAGAAAAAGAAACCTTTGCTGCCGCAATTTTTATACTCTACTTATATAAATAAACTATTTATTTTATTAAACTAAAATAAGTTAACATAGTTATACAATAAATTGCGCGCAACAATAAGTCGCGCACTTTTATTATACCTTATAAGTTTAATTAATTAAAACTCTATACCAACGCCTAAAATCAATTAAAACTATTTAAAACTATTATTTTTACTTATATCTTTAGCTTTTAAACAAGTTTGCATATTATAGCTAAACTTGCGATAAATTCTATAAGCCCAACTAGCCGCTCGCTTTTGTTTTAATAAACTACCATTTTCTTCCTCTTTTCTTAATTGCTTATTAATTATACTTTTCTTAGCTAAAATCTTTTTACTATCCAATATAAAATTATCTCCTCTATTTTATAATTAAGTTTTTTTAGCTTTATGCTTTTTTCCAAGTGCTATATTTGCCTTTTAAAGAGTATATACTTTAAACTCTATTAAAGTTAACTAATATATAATTTCTTATGCCCTTTTTAAAAAGTAATCTATAATATAAAAAATTAATATTAAAAAGCTTTCTTAATAATTTGCAATTTTAATTTTAATTAATTTAGATTATAATACTGCTTTATTAAAGTTATAAAGTATTTGCAAATTAAAAGAAAAAGTAAGCTTAAAAAGGGTTTAAAAAGGTATTAATGTCTGCAACTTAATATCCAGCTTTAAAATAATAGCGTCTAGGTTAAAAGAGATAAGTCTAGCTCCTTTAAATAATCTATTAACATTTTCTTTAACATAGCTATATATTAAGCAACATAGGATGTTAAGTAATATACTTTTCTACTTTACGCAACCTACCCACTTTAGCGCATTATCTTTCTACAACTACCTATAAAACTTGCCCTAAAAAAAAGCTATATTAATTTTATTATTAAAGCAGTTAAGTTATTAAAAAACATTAGCTAAAAACGCACTACAGCGCTATGTAATATTTCTTATGCCACTCTTAGCTATTATATAAGGGGTAAAGCATTGTGTTTAATAATATGCTTAAATAAAACTATGCTAACTAAGCTAGAAAAGAAAGCAATTATTAAATATATTTTAAATTAAAATGCATAAGGGTTTTTGCCCTAGATTGCTAATATAAGAGATATAGTTAATTATCTTTTTAAGGCGCATAGCGGGGGGCGCATTGGAACGCATTGGCTATATTGCTTTATTATACAATGCCTTAAGCTTAAAATATATATTAATTGCGCCTATGACTATTAGAAAGCTTGCTATAAAGATTTAAAGGTCTTAGGCAACTAATTTTGCTTATATGCAAATATAAAGGCTAAGTATAGAGTATAGGATTGCGACACCTATAACTTTAATAAAACTAGCTTTATAATAAACATAATTTAATCGTTTATAATAATTATACGCGCCAAACACGTTAAAAAGCCAAAATTAATGCAGCTTAACAATTAGAAATAGGCAATAGCAATAGTTTATATAAGTAATAATAAATATATAATGCCGCCGTTTTTAATAGTTTAAGGCAGAAACTATCTTGCTAACTAGTATACTTAAGCTAAGTTTCTAAACAATTAAATTATTAAAATAACTTTTAATAAATAAACTAATAATAAAATAAACATTAAATAACTATAGCATTTTAATTAATTCTCTAAGCTATATATAATAAGTGCATATTAGCTCCTTGTCTTAAATAGCTATAAAAGCTACGTTAACACAGAGTTTAAAATATATTGCAAAAAAAAAAAATTATTTTACTTTGTTTGCCTCTATATTTATTTCATCTAATATAGCCTTTAAATATAAGCTGTTTTAATACTTTAAAGTTAAGATATAGCGATTAAATTAATATGCTTATTAAGGCGTATATCTATTACATTATTAAAGACAAGTTTTTCCTAGCGTTTAAATATGCTTACCTTAATACAATAACTAAAAATAATATTTTAGAAAGTTTTAAAAGGGCTAGACTTATCCCTTTCAACCTAAATACTATACTTTTTTGCCTTAATATAATACTATTAATACTATTACCGTTGCAAACTCCTCTATAGCTATTAGACTAATAGGTTTTTTAAATGCTATATAACTTTACTAAGGCTAAATTATAGATTAATTTTATTAAAAGTTAAATCTCTGCTTATTAAAATAGCTTTCTAATATTAATTTTAAAAGCTATTAACTAGCTTTTTAAAGCTATATAGGCAATTGCTTACTAGGTTACCTTTATACAATTAAAGAATTAAACCTTTTATAAGGCAAATAAGGCGTTTAATAAGCATTATAAAGCTAAAAGAATTTGATTATAAGATAAAGAGGGCGTTATTAAACGAAATGCAAGGAGACTTTTAGCAAAGAAGGGTATAGTGGATAAGCAATTAGAGAAAAAGGGTAAAAATGGTAGTTTGTTAAAACGCAGGCGGGTAGGTAGCAGGCATTATGGGATTTATTGCAAAGCTAGCTATAATATGCAAATATATTTAAAAGCTAAAGAAGTAGATAATAATAATAATTTTAAGTAGTTTTAATTGATTTACAGCGTTTGTGTGGAGTTTTGGTTAATTTAAGGGGTGGGTGTAGTGAAAAGTGTGTTGCTTAATATCTTGTGTCGCTTAATATACAACCACGTTAACTATTATAGCAACTAAAAGAAAAAGTATTATATTTATAGCAAGGAAGGTTGCTAGTTAACTAAATACTTAAACAATAAACGCCGCTAGGCAAAGGATTAGTATATTGCTTAGTATAAGTTTATAAGCACATTAGCAAATAAGTTTGCAGCTTTTTTAGCAAACTATAAAAAATATAACCTTAATCAGCAATAGCTATAAGATAATAACAATTATAAAAACTTTAATAAAAATAATAAAAACGGCGCTACCGTTACTTAATACTTTATAAACTAAGCGTTTTTATACTATATAATAAATAATAATGCCTTTAGCTTCTTTAAAGCAAATATTTTAGTTATAAAGTTTTTTATTAAGGACTGTTATTTTAAACTCTATTTTTAAAGCATTTTTTCTAATACAAATGCTGCAAAAGTATTAACTGCTAGCAAAGAGCAATGTATAGCCCTCTAATATAAAAACTTATCTCTTTAGATTAATAAGGCAGCCGCTAGCTAAGCCTTTATTAAATTTGGTAAAAGATTAATAGTAACGTTAATTAGTATTATCTCTCTTTATATATTTATTAAAAAGATTACTTTCTATGTTTTTAAAACCTTTATACCTTTTCTTCTCTGCTTTGCTAATATAAATTATTTAAGAGTATATTTTAATAATATTATAAATAAGTTAATTAAAAGCGATAAAGCTTTTTTAATAGTTTGCAAATAGGGCTATTTGTGGTTTCTTTTAAGTAAAACAAAATAGGCAAAAGCTTTTCTCTTAAAAGCTAAGTTATAACGGCTTTATTATTATTTTAACTACTTAGCAATGAGTTAGCTATACTAAATGCTAACAAAGGCAGGGTATAATAACATTAATAAAAAAGCATTGCAATTAATTAAGAAGTTTTGCTACTATTGCTAGATAAACGGCTTAGCGCTATAACAATTTAAATTTCTATTATATAATAACTACGATTTTAACTACGAGATCCTGGTTAATATAATATATTTAAACGGCCGCTTTGTTCTTTATATCATTAATGTTTTTACGGCCTTTTAAGGCATATATTTCCTTTTACTTATATTAACCAAAGTTACATAAAAAGCCCTATGTTAACTTTAAATTAATATTTACTAAAGCCCGCTAAACATTATTATATATAATACTAGCATAAACTTTGCCTTAATAAAGTTTAGAAATAAGGCTAGGCTAATAAGGGTTATATGCAAATAAGTGTTTATAGAGATATATTAATTAATAGGTAAATTAAAGAAATATTATAATGTGGTTGTACAGTGAGTTGCGCGCGATAGTGAGTTGCGCACTTTTTCTATTTTACAATATATACCTTTTCAACCTGCGGTTTCTTTATAATAAACAATGGCTAGCTTACTCTAAGAAAACCAGATTATTACTGCAATTAAAGCAATTAGATTATTAAAAAAAATAAGCTAAAATTGCGCTATTATACTTTATAATATTCTACTTATTATACTTTGCAATTATATTAACAATAAAAACGCAAAAGTAAATATTTAATTACTAATGCAAAAATTAACTATAACTAAAAAAAAAGCTCTTATTTATTACATTTTTAATTAAGATATATATGGATTTTTGCTTTGGGTTAAAAACGTAGGAGATATAGCCAATTATCTGCTAGCAACGCATAGTAGCAGATGTATTAGGATACATTAGGCACAATGCTTTATTTAGCAACGCTTAAAGCTTAAAATACGCATTAATTATATATATAATTATTAAAGAGCTTTTTGCAAAGATTTAAAGATAATTAGCAATTAGTTTTGCTTAGTTATAAATATAAGGGCAAAGTATAATATTTAAAACTGTGATTTCTATAACTTTAATAAGATTAGTTTTATAATAAGCATAATCTAACTATCTTTGGTAATTATGCATTTAAGTTATATTAGAAAACTAAAATTAATTTAGCTTAGCAATTAAAAATAAGCAATAGTAATTATTTGCATTAGTAGTAATAAATATATAATGCTGCTGTTTTTAATCCTCTAAGGCCGCTATTACTTTGCCTAATAATATATATAAATTAACCTTTTTAGCAATTAGATAATCTAAATAACTTTTAATAAATAAACAGATAATAAGATAAGCATATAATGGCTGCAGCATTTTAATAAACATTTTAAACTGCGTAGAAAGGGCGCTTATAAGATAATTATGCTTAATAGCTATAAGAGTTATATTAATATAGAATTTAAAGCCTATTGCAAAGAGAATAATATTATTTTACTTTATTTACCTGCTCATTTATTCTATTTAACCTAGCCTTTTAATATAAGTTATTTTAATATTTTAAAGTTAAGATATAGCAACTAGATTAACCTTTTTATTAAAGCTAGCATTACTTATATTACCAAGGTAGAGTTTTTAACTGCCTTTAAAGCTATATTTCTTGCAATAATAACTAAAGAAAACGTTGATAGATTATTTAAAAAGGCTAGATTTATCCCTTTTAACCTAGATATTATTATTTTAAAGCTAGATATTAAGTTGCAGATACTAATACCTTTTTAAACTCTTTTTAAGCCTATCTTTTTTTTTAATTTGCAAATGCTTTGCAACCTTAACAAAGCAGTATTATAATTTAAATTAATTAAAACTAAGATTGCAAATCACTAAGGAAGCTTTTTAATATTAATTTTTTATGCTATAGATTACTTTTTGAAAAAAGCATAAGGAATTATATATTAATTAACCTTAATAGAGTTTAAAGTATATATTTTTCAAAAGGCAAATGTGGCACTTAGATAAAGGCGCAAGGCTAAAAAAATTTAATTATAGAATAAAGGAGATAATTCTATATTTAATAGTAAAAAGATTTTAGCTAAGAAAAGTATAATTAATAAGTAATTAGGGGAAATAGAGGAAAATAATGGTTTATTAAAATGAAAGCAGGCGGCTAATTAGGCCTATGGAATTTGTTGCAAGTTTGGTTATAATGCGCAAACTTATCTAAAGGCTAAGGATATAAGTAAGAATAATAGTTTTAAATAGTTTTAATTGATTTTAAGCGTTGGTGTAGAGTTTTGATTAATTAAACTTATAAGGTATAATAGAAGTGCGCGACTTATTATCGCGTGCGACTTATTATATAACTACGTTAGTTTTCTTTGCTAAACATTTAAAATTTTATACACTAAACTAGCTAGCACTATATCTAACAATGCTATTTTGCAAATAGCCGTTAAGACTATTAACAATATAATAAAACCTAACAGCTTAGTGCCTACACTTTTAGTCTTTAGCATCTACTCCTAAATTATAATAAACTTTTCTCTATCACTTTTAACTCTTAAGTAGGCAAAGGCTATTTGAAAAGCTATAAAAGCTCTTTACAAAGCATTAGCCAAGCGCCAAGTAAATAATGCTCTTAATACTAGAAATAATTCTATAATAAATGCAATATTATCCCTTTTTCTACAAAGTAAAATATATATATAGTAAAAGAAGAAAAAATAACAAGGCCTTTATAAAATTACAGCTATTAACAGTTATAATATTACTTTAAACATAATTAATAAATTTATTATCTTTTAATCTACTCTCCTTTAACTATATTATTAAAACTACATAAACCCTAACCTTTCTTCCTTTTTTTAAAATAAAGATAATAAAGCTGTCAATAATAACGCTAAAGCTGCTGCTAATAAAAAGACAGCGCTTATACCGCCCTAGCCATAAAAGCAAAAATAGCTACTAGGCTTTAAAAATAAACTAAAAGAAAAGGTTGCCGCTTATATTACTACTACTATTTATATTATAAAAAAAAAGAAAGATAATTATAAATTAACTATTAAGTTATAGAATAATAGCGTTATTATAGCGCTAAGAGTTTTGTTTAAAAAATCTAATATATATAAGGTAAAAAACTTTATTAGCCAAGGCATCTTTAGCTTTAAGCAATATAATAAAGCTAAGCATAGCAGCCACTATATATTTAAGTCTTATATTATTTAGGAAATTAAAGGTAAAACCTTTAAGCCCTATAAAAAGTCTTGCTTTATCATTTAAAGCTACAATAATACAGCTAAAAATGCTATTTTTATACAATTACCTATAATTTAGCATATAAGCCAGCAATTGCTTCTTGCCCTAGCACCCTTATTTCTAGGCCAAAAAATAACGCTTTTACTTTATAATATTACATAAGCCTACCCATAGTCATAAATAAAACTATTTTATACTATTTTAACTGCTATTCTAAATAAACTAAAATACAAATACCCTACTAAAATAATTATTTAAATAATTAAACTATTATACAGCATTGCTAAAGTAAGAGTATACTAGTTTGCAACACATTAAAGCTATTACTAAGAAAAGCCAAGCATAAAAACGTTAACCTATAACTTATATCTTTTAATTATAAAGAGGCTACTATTATTATTTAATTTAGTAAATATATAAATAAATAATACCCTAATTTTAGCAATAACTTCTTTTATAGCTATTAAAGATAAAAAGCTAAAAAAGGCCAAATTTTAAGCAAAACTTAAAATACTGCTAATAGTAAAAATATCCCTTAAGTTTAATAGCGCTAAATTATTACTTAATAGCAATAACCTTCTTTTATAATAAAAAGGTTAAAGTATAAAGATTATTATTATTAATGCTAAGTTTTTAAATTATATTTAATGCTACTTAGAATAAAAAGCCTAAAGTGCTTATATTGCCTTAATCTATTAGCTAAAGGCAATATTTAACTTTTCTACTACTGCCTAAACTTTAAACTCTAATAAAGCTAAATATGCTATGCTAAATAAATGCTTTTCCCAGCAAGCAGGCAACCTTTAATAAAGCTTATAATATATGCCTCTTAACCTTTTAACCACTAAACTCTTTATATTTATAAACAGCTTATTTATAAATAATAAAGATTTAAGCTCTTAAATTAGATTTATATTTATCTTTGCAAACAAAGTTATTTATATAAACAATTAATTTATAATTTAAGGCAATCTTATTTACTAAAGCTTTACTAAGTGCAAAAGAGTTACTTAGAGCGTTTTAGCGTTAAAGATCTATAATATAATTAATAGTTTTAATATTAAACTAGCAATTGCAACAATAATTTAACTAATTACAAACTAACTTAGTTTTCTACCTATTTCCTTTATTATATATATAGATTTATACTTGTTATATAAATATTTTATTAAGCTTAGTATAATAAAGGAAAAGTATTTAATAATTAATATAGTTAATAGTATTCTATCAATTATACAAATGAAGAAAAATCTTAGAAATTATATTAGTAGGGTCTTACTTGGTTGAATAGTGCACTATTAGGTTATGCAATGTATTTATTCGTTGGTGGTAGTTAGAAGGAAGAGAGGCTATTTACGTTGGGGAATAAGGCTACGAAAGGTGGCTTATGTCCCCCTTTGTTCTACATTAGCTATAGCCAGCTAGCGCCGGTCTAAAGCAGACTGGTCTTCTAATTGGATAAACATAAGCCTAGTCTTTCCTTCTAGCTATAAACCTACACTAGCAGTTTTTCTCTTTCGCTAGCTATATAATTATATACTTTTTTCTACTATTATATAAAAATATCTTAAATAGGCAATTGCTTGCTTAACAAAGTTAGCTATATATATATACGCTTTTTTTTCTTATCCTTTTTCCTTTTTTTTCTTTTATTACTTTAATCTATAGCTCTCTTTATAAATCTTTCCATTTATATAGCTAGTTAGTTATTATTAATAAGCTATTTTAAAGCTTAATTAGGCAATGCCTTAGTTATAGCGTTAGCTAAGTTATTATCTTTATTAATTTATTTAATTTCTAAGATCTCTTGCCGTTTATATAATTAACAAAGTGCTATTATATTAATTATTAAACACTTCTCCTTTATTATACTAAGCTTAACAAGGCATTTATATAATAAGTATAAATTTATATATATAACAAAGGAAATAGGTGGAAAACTAAGTTAGTTTATAATTAGTTAGATTGTTATTGCAATTATTAATTTAATATTAAAACTATTAACTATGCTATAAATCTTTAATGCTAAAATGCTCTAAGTAACTCTTTTACACTTAATAAAGCTTTAATAAATAAGGTTGCTTTAAATTATAAATTAATTGTTTATGTAGATAATTTTATTTGCAAAAACAAATATAAATTTAACTTAAAAGCTTAAATCTTTATTGTTTACAAATAAGCCATTTGCAAATATAAAGAGTTTAACAATTAAAAGGTTAAAGGGCATATATTATAAGCCTTATTAAAGATTGCTTGCTTACTAGGTAAAGCGCTTATTTATTATAGTATATTTAACTTTGCTAAGGTTTAAAGTTTAAGCAGCAATAAAAAAGTTAAATACTACCTTTAGCTAATAAATTAAGGCAATATAAACACCTTAGGCTTTTTATTCTAAATAGCGTTAAGTATAATCTAAAGACTTAGCATTAATAATAATAATCTTTATACTTTAATCTTTTTATTATAAAAAAAGATTATTATTATTAAGTAATAATTTAGCGCTATTAAACTTAAGGGGTATTTTTGCTATTAGCAGTATTTTAAGTTTTGCTTAAAACTTAGCCTTTTTTAGCTTTTTATCTTTAGCGGCTGCAAAAAAAGTTATTGCTAAGATTAAAGTATTATTTATTTATATCCCTATTAGATTAAACAACGATAATAGCCTCTTTATAATCAAAAGATATAAGTTATAAATTAACGTTTTTATGCTTAGCTTCTCTTAGTAGTAGCTTTGGTATATTGTAAACTAGTATACTTTTGCTTTAATAATGCTATATAATAATTTAATTATCTAAATAATTGTTTTAATAAAGTACTTATATTTTAGTTTATTTAAAACAACAGCTAAAATAATATAAAATAGTTTTGTTTATAATTATAAATAAGCTTATGTAATATTATAAAGTAAAAGCATTATTTTTTAGCTTAGAAATAAAAATGCTAGGGTAAAAAGCAATTATTGGCTTATATGCTAAATTGTGGACAATTGCATAAAAATGGCTTTTTTGGCTATATTATTATAGTTTTAGATAATAAGGCAAGACTTTTTATAGGGCTTAAAGGTTTTGCTTTTAATTTCTTAAATAATGTAAGACTTAAATATATAATAGCTGCTATGCTTAGCCTTGTTATATTGCTTAAAGCTAAAGATGCCTTAGTTAATAAAGTTCTCTACCTTATATATGTCAAACTCTTTAAACGGGGCTTTTAGCACTATAATAATGCTATTGTTTTATAGCTTAATAGCTAGTTTATAGTTATTTTTCTTTTTTTTTTATAATATAAATAATAGTAGTAATATAAGCAGCAACTCTTTTTTTTAGTTTGTTTTTAAAGCCTAGTAGCTATCTTTGCTTATATAGCTAGGGCAGCATAAGCGCTATTTTTTTGTTAGCGGCAGCTTTAGCATTATTATTAATAGCTTTATTATTCTTATTTTAAAGAGAGAAAGAAAGGTTAAGGTTTATGTAGTTTTAATAGTATAGTTGAAGAAGGGTAGATTAGAAGATAATAGGTTTATTAATTATATTTAAAGTAATATTATAATTATTAATAGGTGCAATTTTATAGGGGTTTTGCTATTTTTTCTTTTCTTGCTATATATATATTTTGCTTTGCAAAAGAAGGGATAATATTATATTTATTATAGGATTGTTTTTAATATTAAGGGCATTATTTATTTAACGCTTGGCTAATGTTTTATAAAGAGCTTTTATAGCTTTTTAAATAGCCTTTGCCTGCTTAAGAGTTAAAGGCGATAAAGGGGAGTTTATTATAATTTAGGGATAGGCGCTAAAGACTAAGAGTGTGGGTATTAAGCCGTTAGGTTCTGCTGTATTATTAATAGTCTTAACGGCTATTTGCAAAATGGTATTATTAAATATAATATTAGCTAGTTTAGCGTATAAAATTTTAAATACTTAGCAAAGAGGGCTGTAATATTTCTTTAGTTTATTTATTAACTAATGTGCTTTTATAGGCACTTGTTTGCATATAACCTTTATTAGCCTAGCCTTATTTTTAAATTTTATTGAGGCAAAGTTTACGCTAGCGTTGTGTATAATAATGTTTAGCGGGCTTTGGTAGGTATTAATCTAAAGTTAGCGTAGGGCTTTCTATATAACTTTGGCTAATATAGACGGAAGGAAACATGTGCTTTAAAAGGCTATAAAGGTATTAATGATATAAAGAACAAAGCAGCCGTTTAAATATATTATATTAACTAAGATCTTATAGTTAAAATTATAGTTATTATATAATATAAACTTAAATTATTATAGCGCTAAGCTGTTTATTTAGCAGTAATAGCAAAATTCTTTAATTAATTACAATGCTTTTTTGTTAATGTTATTATACTTTGCCTTTGTTAGCATTTAATATAGCTAACTTATTGCTAGGTGGCTAAAATAATAATAAAGTTGTTGTAACTTGGCTTTTAAAAGAAAGGCTTTTATTTATTTTGTTTTGCTTAAAAAGAATTATAGGTAGCTTTACTTATAAACTATTAAAAAAGCCTTGTTGCTTTTGATTAATTTATTTGTAATATTATTAAAATATACTCTTAGATAATCTATATTAGCAAGGTAGAAAAGAAAAGGTATAAGGGTTTTAAAAATATAAAAAGTGATTTTTCTAATAAGTGTGTAGAGAGAGATAGTGCTAATTAATGTTATTGTTGATTTTTTATTAAATTTAATAAAGGCTTAGCTAGCGGCTGCCTTATTAATCTAAAGAGATAAGTTTTTATATTAGAAGGCTATACATTGCTTTTTGCTAGTAGTTAATACTTTTGCAGCATTTATATTAAAAAGAATGCTTTAAAAACAAAGTTTAAAATAGTAGTTCTTAATAAGGAATTGTATGGCTAAAATATTTGCCTTAGAAAGGCTAAAGGCATTATTACTTATTATATAATATAGAAATACTTAGTTTATAAAGTATTAGATAATAGCAGCGCTGTCTTTGTTATCTTTATTAAAGTTTTTATAGTTATTGTTATTTTATAGCTATTGTTAGTTAAGGTTATATTTTTTATAGTCTGCTAGAAAAACTATAAATTTGTTTGCCAATGTGCTTATAAACTTATACTAGGCAATATACTAATCCTTTGCTTAGCGGCGTTTATTATCTAAGTATTTAATTAACTAGTAATCCTTTTTGCTATAAATATAATACTTTTTCTTTTAATTGCTATGATAATTACCTTAACTGCGGTTGCTATAGTTGCAGTTGCTAAAGTTGCAGCTATTGCTATAGCTGCCGCTATAGTAGCCACTATGCAAATAAAAGCCTCTTTTATTATAGAAAAAGCCTTAGCTGCGGTTATTATTATAATAGCAGTTTAAATAATATTAGTTATAAGGCTTTTTATTTAGTTTATTGGTAATTATTTAATAGGGAGAAAGATGATTAAGGTGGGTTTTAATTAATAAACGCAGGTTTAAAAACAATTCCTTATACTTCTTTGCTAACTTAAAAAAAGCGTGTTTAAGTTTGTGTATCTTGCAGCATGCTTGGATTATTATAGTCCTTAGGGCTTTCTTACCCTTAAAATTAAGGCTAAGGGTGCATTGGCATAACTGCAGCTTATTAAACAGGGCTTAAAGCACTTTGTAAGGGCTTTTCTTAGGTAATTATAGCTTTATTTTAGTAAATGTTATAAAGGTTTAATTAGTATAATAGTAGTAATGGTTTATCTTTATATTTAAGTGCTTTTTGATTTTTTAATATGCTATTATAAAGTTATCTTGCTATTTAATATAGTGAATATAATAAGTCTTAGCTTAACTTGTAAAGATATAAGAAAATATAGCATAGAATTGCTTAGCGGCAATGCTTATATGCTAGTAAATATTAAAGAAGATTTATACCTTGTTATTTAATAGGTTATATAGTTTACTTATATATGTTTTCTTATAATTTTATATTTTTATAAAAAGGAAAGATAGATTAGGGTTAATTAGGTTGTTTTTAGTAGAATAAAGAAGAAGAGTTTTATATAGGTTATATTTTAAGGAAGGAGTTTAAGGTAAGGGTATATTTGTTGCTAGGTATGATTAATTTTATTGTATATATATATAAATAGAGTTTTTAAGTAGGTTAAAAGATTTATATTAATATATTAGTTTATTATATTTCTTAGTGTTTTTTTTCTTTTATATAAGTAATAATATAGTTGCTTAGTTGAGATAAAGAGGCTATTTTAGTTAAGGAAGGTGGTTATAAGTTTAAGGAGTAGGTTAATTTGATTAAGGGAAAGGAGGGGAAAGTTGGTTTAGTAAAGGAAAAGGTTATTATTATAATTTTATTGCCTTTTTAATAGACTTTATTAAAGGGGCTTTTACTGCCTTAAATTATTGCGATAGCAAGCAAATGCTAGGCTTAAAGATAGTTGTTTTAAGCTTTTTTTTATTTTAAAAAGGTAGGCTTTTTATTGTAAAAAGAGCTATAAATTATTGTTTTATTTTACTTTTCTTTTTTTTAATATAAACTTTTTATTTATAGAAAAGTCTTTTTAACTTGCGATAAAAACTTATGTTAATTATATTAAATATTTCTTTAGTTTATTTATTAAACTTTTTTTAAAAGGCATAAAAAAGGTTATTATTATAAAGCTTTTTAATAATATAGTTATATATTGCTTTTATAACCAAAGTTATTAAATATATATTAGTTAAATTTATTATAAGGGGGGTAAACTAAAAGGTTAGGTTAATAATAAACTAATTAGTTTTATTAACTTAGCTTTCTTTTATAAAGTTCTTATATATAAAGTTGCTAAAGATAAAAACTAACTTTTAAGTAGACTTTTTATTACTTGCTATTATTAATAATTATATAAAAAGGTAAAAAAGGTTATTAGTTAGTTAAAAAGGGGTTTAGTATATTAGTAAACTATTGTTAAAAGGTATAAAATAAAACTATGCAAAAGAGAGCAATGCTAAAGAAACTTAGCTTATATATTTTATTTGCTTTTAAAAGAGTTTTTGTATAAATAGGTAAATGGCAGGGTGGTTGCTAAGGTGATAGAGTGTGATTTTTTAAGTTTTAGCAACTATATTTTAACTATGCGATAGAGAAAGATTATAAGATTTAAGAGGGTTGTTGTTATTATAGAAAAGATTAGTTTTTAAAGTGTAACAAAGGTAGTAATATATATATTGCTAGGTATAATTGTTAAAGGGGTTATAAAGCTATTTGCAATGTTGTTTTATATTAAGGACGCTTAGCAAGCGTAATATATAAATAAAAGCTAGTTATAAGAATTAATATAGTATCTTTTTTTATAAGATTTTAATAGCGTGCCGTTAGTAGACTGCTTTAGAGGTAAATTATTTCTTTTACTTTGCTGTTTATAGTTAACTAATTTAACTACTAATTAGTATTAGTAGGGTTTTACTTAGTTAAATAATGCACTATTAGGTTATATAATATATTTATTTATTAATAATAGTTAAAAGAAAAGGAGGCTATTTACGTTAGGGAACGAGGCTATGGAAGGTGGCTTATGTCCCCCTTTGTTCTGCACTAGCCATAGCCGGCTAGCGCCAGTCCGCGGCGGACTGGTCCTCTAATTAGACAAACGTAAGCCCGGTCTTTCCTTCTAGCTATGAACCTACAAATCAAATAGATTAATAAAAACGATAACCTAGCTAATGCTATGATTAAAGCGTCGCCTAATTAAGCTTTAAAATAGCTTGTTAACAATAACCAACTAGCTATATAAATAAAAGGATTTATAAAGAGAGCTATAAACTAAACTAACAAAAGAAAAAAAAAGAAAGAGGATAGAAAAGAAAAGCGTATATGTATATAGCTAACTTTGTTAGGCAAGCAATTGCCTATTTAAGATATCTTTATATAATGGTAAAAGAAAGTATATAATTATATAATTAGCAAAAAAGAAAAACTGCTAATATAGGTTTATAGCTAAAAGAAAAAACTAGGCTTACGTTTGTCTAATTAGAGGATTAATCTGCTGTGGACTGGCGCTAGCTAGCTACGGCTAGTGCAGAATAAAGGGGGACATAAGCTACTTTTCGTAGCCTCGTTCCCCAACGTAAATAGCCTCCCTTCCTTCCAACTACCACCAACGAACGAATACATCTGCATAACCTAATAGTGCACTATTCGACCAAGTGAGACCCTACCAACACCTGGCGACCATGTCGATTCAAGACCGTGTACACAAAGATGAGCCGGAAGCGTCTCAGCCAGAGCCAGGCTACCGAACCAATAATACTGCGACTGCCCTTGAATGACAGAATCGACATTCACACGTCTACGGAAGTTCGAGTGCCGGTGGTCCTGTCGAACACATAGCAATGTTTGCCGCGCTGACCTTGTTTTTGGGATGAAGTTCATGTAAATTGCGCCGTCACTATTCGCCGTCACTGTTCGCCGCCACTATTAAGCTACAGAATTTGCTAGCATGACATTCCGCTACTACTTCCGTCGTTGAAAAACTTCATGACAAGATGCTGGATCTGGGAATACGTGCATCTGCCAGGCGTGTCGAGCCAGCTCAGGAGGGCTAGGGGCAAGGGGGCGCCGATGGGAGATTGATGCAATACAATCACAGCCTCCAACGGACGTGAATATTCTTCCGAGCAAGACGAGCGAATGTGATATGCTTAAGAGATGCCCGTTCAAGCTGACCACGGGGAACCCGATTTAAACCGTCGAATTTGCTCCTTGAAGCCACCTTATTGACATGTCACCTATGCGGTGAACTTCCGTGGCTGACTGCGAACTTCGTTTGTAGTAGGCCCTGTAGCGGGAGCGGGAGCAGCACCGGGAGCAGCACCGGGAGCAGCACCGGGGGCCGCAGTAGTGTTGCCAGTGGGAGGGATTTGAATCGGGATGACGCCGCCGAAAGGACCGGCTCTGTTCAAGTTCGCGATCTTCACGAGACATACATTTTGGATGCCGTTGATAGTACCAGAGCAAGTGGTGTCAGCGGGCACGGAGAAGGCTACCGGGAAGTCCATGTTGACGTTTGTGGCCCGCCTGGTGATGACGCCGGACCGCTCTGCGAGGTCCCTGATCAAGGACTTCTTGCTGATCGACCGCGGGCAGTTGCCATTGTTGCCGACGACGTCTTGTGTAGTCTCGAGCATCGTCCCCTCACTGAACTTGCCGCTTGCAGTCGGGTCGACCACAGCCTTGACGGTGCCACAGCCATCTGAGGTCACAACGTGAAAGACTCCCGTCAGATTCCCATTCGGGGTGACTTGGGGAAGCGTCTCGCCAGATAGGGCCTGGACCTGGTCGATCTGAGCGACCTTGACCTTACCAGTACCGGTTGTCTTGCCCAGGCCATCGGTCAGAGGATTGGTCTGCGGGAAGACAGTGGTGTCCAGCTCCGTCTACATGAACAATGTGTCAGTGCTCATCTCATCTGGAAAGTCTAGCTGGTGTTTCACCTTCGAGTTCGGTCCTACTCCAGCGATGATTCCACCTTGGTTTGCTAGAGCAGTTGCGTTGCCTCCTGCGTCACCTTGAAATTGGACTGGTTTGCCGTGGCCAGCGACGAGGGGAATAGTGGCAATGGCTAGGACGATTGCCTTTGGGAACATGACGACGAAGGTGTTTTGATAATTTTGGACAAGAGGACTAATAATATTGTAGGATCGAGTAAACTGTGCAACAGGCCCAGCCTGTGTAGGTCGAAAGAAGGGCAGTAAAGCAAGAACCACAGAAGATGACGACTTTTAGGGATGCTAATAGCTTCTTCAACACCACCTGGCACCCAAGAAGAAGGGCCTTACCGTCATTTTATACTTTGCGAAGGAACCATCGTGACGCCGGTGTCTTTAGTAAGGCGGCTATATTTCCGTTACGGTCAGGAAACAAGGTCATCAAGGCATCTGGAACTCAAAGCTTAGCCCATCGCGACACGCGAGCCAAGACACCCCTTTGCGCCGGAGATCTACATCGTATCGAGCTTCGTGGCCACCTCGCCATCGATGTGTGCCTGTTACCCACGGTACGAATCATGCTTTTCACGTAGCAAATGAGGATGCGCTGACCTACGAAATAGTGCCTGCCAAGGCGTCAAGGCCCGAGCCACCTGCAGGCTCAGAAGAGTTTATGAGCATGCATAAATGGCCATGTGGCAACTGATTGGATATTGGATTAGGCTGGCGATAAAATCGGAGAGGTGTGGCATGGAATCCTTGGTCGTCGTGAAGCATCCCTGCAAGGTGTCTTCTGGATCTTTGCCAATCTGCTGCCAAGTGATGTACCTCGTGGGCGAAGAACAAGTGATAGGTGCCATCCCGTCTTGCTTTCATTCATCAACTTTGGCGCTGCACTTGTGACGACGAAAGATTGGGCGAAACGAGCGACTCTGGGACACTGCCAACCTGATGGATCATGTGGCCGTCAACACGCGTCCACAGCCCTCTCTATAGATTGTCTTCATATTGGGATGATACCTCGTGAAACCCGTCACCTCATCTCGGGCGCCAGACAAAACCCATGGGACTCGAAGTAAGCTTTTTAAATTCGGCTGCATCCAGTGACAGCGAGCATGAGTTCAACCTTGCTAGTGGGTGCCGTTGAACTTTTCGAATGAGGCTGAAGCATCTTTCAGACCTTGGAAGTCAGTCAGGAAAATAACCCACATACCACGGCAGTGATTCCTGTCGTATTTTGAGGAGCAATGCCGCGGGGGATCGCCTCTAGGTACCACGGCTATTACCGACGTGCAATGAGATTCTGTTTGTTGTTCGGCCCTAATATGTCGATCCCAAACTTGATTTACGAAACAGAATAGAATATGGCCATTACAGGAGCTGTCCCCAACGTACCCCATGAAACATCCATCCTGTTCCTGGGTCAGGGAATCTCATCTGATGGTGGGAGGAGGAAGTCAACTTACCCTGACCGCCAGTCAACCATACAGGCAGAGCAATTCCCGTGCGTCTTTGCCTATATCATGTTCGCGTTTCTCTTCAACGCCTAATCTTCGTTGATATGCTTTTTGACGTACTGCCAGTCATGTATTCACTGAATGCTTCTGCTCATTCCAGGTCGTACTGTGGCAGCTCACACCCAGGTTCGTAAAGACTTGTGGGGAGCCCCCTGAGGGAGAGAGAGAGATGGAAGGGGAAAAAAGAAGAAGAAAAAAAAAAGGAGGGGGGGGTGTAGGGGAAACCGTGATTGGGGACAAGAAAACTTTGTGATATGGACAGACCTTGTGCCAGGAAGTGTCTCACACGTGCCACAGTTGCATTTTCAGAACAGATTGGCGTGCAATCCAGCATGGACCTATTGGGCTTCTGCCGCCGGCGATGAAGGGAAACGTCCCATTGGGGAAATACCACTGCATACCATGGATCCATTAGACTCCTGCAACACAACCTTATGTTTCACTTCGACTTCATCTATGCATTGTACCTGCATAGAACCTCAGAGCTCCATTGGTGCCCATCTTGATGATGATTTCTAGCGCGTTGCAGCCCAAGAGCTATCAAATGACGACTTCAGATGCAACTCCCGTGAGGAAACTCTAAGCAGTGGTCGGCCGCCGGCGCCCTCCGCGCAGCGTTGACTGGTGTTGAACGGATGTTGGGATATCAGTCTGTCCGCACCCTCTACTTAACCGAGGCTCAATGATGGAACACAGCTATCAACGTCGCTTCCAAGGTGCGGGCTTTCGGTCAACGCTGTCGCTGATTTGGAAAACTCGAGCCGCAGACGCTGTCAACAACCGTCCCCTGCCGACCTAAGTACATATGTAGGTACCAGCAGGATGAAAAGATGTGTAACAATGGAAACCTACTGGCCTTCCATCTTTATGATCACCAAAGCTGACATAATACAATCACCTCGCAAGTTTGCGTTTTGGTCCGAGTCTATCTGCCAGCATCTGAAATATCATGACATCCCACATCTTGCCAAGGTTGTGTCCGCTTCAGAGCTTACAACCCTCACATGCAAATTGTCAGCGAATTGAACACGCAGTCCTCTTGCACATTTTTGCCTAAAGGTGGCCGAGTAAAGTCAATATTACTTATCAGAGGTGCATGTTTTACCCCCATTCGACACTGCGGCCGTTCGTCCTCAACTAGAAAGGTAACTTTGTCCTCCGTCATCGTTCACTGTCCCATAACCTCCTACAAAGTAACCCTGGCTAACCTCGCCAGTACCTGACCCCCTCCTCCCCGCGGGCGCAGCTGGCCATTCGTCTAGTACTGCTTGCTGGCCCGTGAGCGTAAAGTTGACCGTTGCCAGCGCCGGCTCAATGTCAAGCTCAAGACTGTAACTGCCGGGATATAGAACTCTATTCCCGGTATCATCCACACGGGATAGGCTGCCCAGGTTGAGATCCAGTGTGACGGTGCCAGTCGAGCCTCCTGAGATATTATGCGCGCGCTCATACGCCACGAGCGTCTTCAGGGGGTATGGCGTTGGCCCAAATTCGCCTTTGAGGAAGAGCAGAGCCGCATAGTCAGATAGCGTGCTGCCAGTGTTGGTTATTGTTATCGGTATCGAGACGAAGGGACAGAGGTCCTTGTAATCCACGCCGGTACAGTTTTGTGTCAGGCTAGCAATGTCGAAGGTGTTCGTGGCTTCAGGCAGGCTCATCTGGGCTGTGAACGTGGTGTAGTGTAATCCGAATCCAAACGGAAACACCGCCTCCCCATCATACCACCTATAAGTCCTCCCGGGAAAGCCGCTGGCCTCATCCGGCCGAAGCGCCATGTCTGTCATCGAGACGTTGGCGATGTAGTCTGCGGGATACTGGGTGACAGGCAGTCGTCCCGCCGGGGCTTGCTTGCCCGTGATGATGTCCAATA
Organism: Dendrostoma leiphaemia; assembly: GCA_026120015.1. NCBI lineage: Eukaryota > Fungi > Ascomycota > Sordariomycetes > Diaporthales > Erythrogloeaceae > Dendrostoma > Dendrostoma leiphaemia. The sequence goes on from JALRMF010000537.1 coordinate 22,446, forward strand.
TCGCAGTCCCGCCGTCCTGGCCCGGATACCCACCCCACACCAGGGCGTCGACACCAGGATTGTTGACCAGCGGGCTGCTGTCTACCTGTCCACCTCCCATCTGCACGACGACGAGCGGCTTTCCGGACAAGGCGAGCTCCCCGATGACATCGAGAGCTGCGCCTGTCCACTCCAGGCTGACGCGGTCCATGCCCTCGGACTCCACCGAGTCATCGATCCCGCCAAAATAGAGGAGGACATCAGCTGCGTCCGCCGCATCCCAAATCGTGTCCCAGTCGTCGGTAGTCGGGTTCCCGTAACCTGGACCGGCAGAGTACAGCACGTTGTCGTCGCCGAGGAGCTGCTGCACGGCGTAGAGCGGCGAGTGCAGGTATGGCGCGACACCGTAATACGAGCCCTGCATTTGCGTCGTGGCTGCGGCCCAGTCGCCCAGCACGGCGACCTTCTTGCCCTGGAGCCCATCGGCTGTCAAAGGCAAGGTGTCGTTGAGGTTTTTCAGCAGCACCGTTCCCTCGACCGAGGCGAGGTACGCAAGGTACTGCGCGTCGGGGGTATTGACGTCGTTCCATCCCAAAGATCGGTAAGGCTGGCTCGCGGGGGGATCGAAAAACCCCAGCGTCACGAGGCTAGCGTAGAGCCTTGTCAGCGCCGTGTCGAGGTCTGTATCGTTGATGAGGCCCTGTTGGTATGCTTCGCCCAGATGATGGGACTGCAGAAGACTCTAGTCAGCATTGTCGTTTGAGCTTGTATGGCCTTCGGAACATCAGGAGCTACTACTCCACGGCAGAGCAAAGAAACGTTTTCCTGAGATAATTCGACTTGGGCAGGAGACAAATTTCGCTAAAGAAGGGCAAGAAGACCACAAGAATTTTGCTCTTACGTAGTATGTTCCACAGTTCAGGTCTGTCCCAGCTTTCAGAGAAGCAGCGGCAGCACCGGCTCGAGTATCGGCCCATCTGTGTGGCAGGAAGACATTTTGAACCGCTGCTGAGATATTAGTGGTCTGTTGCGAGGCTCAGGCTCGGGGTGAAATATTTCGAGAAATTCTGCAGGTTTTAAATAGGCACAACACGGTGCACCCGATCATTAAGAATCAGCACTGACCATCACAATCGCTTGTCACCCAGTATCCCTCATATTCCGAGGTCCAATTCCAGTGGTCCCTCAAGACGTCGTTCAAAAGCCAGTCGTCCGCACAGGTGGGAACGCCGTTCACAGCATTATAGCTACACATGAACGCACCCACCTTGGCGTCTCGCGCGCATGCCTGGAAGGGTGGCAGATAATACTCGACCATATCTGTGGTGGAAATGGAAGCGTCGAATTGGTATCGATAGTTGCCATTCCAGCTTTCGATGTCGTAGCCAGCAAAATGTTTGCATGTGGACACAACCTTCTTGTATGTTCCGTTGACGTTTCCGGTGGTGTCGTCTGTGCCCTGCAGGCCGGCGATCAGAGCCTTGACATAGGACGATAGATGGAATGGGTCTTCGCCCGGTGTCTCCTGTCCACGGCCCCAACGCGGGTCGCGGAAGGGGTTGATATTGGGCGTCCAGTAGTCCAGGCCTGCTCTCCCGTTGTTGCTGAAAGCGCGGGCTTCCGTCGAAACGACGCTGGCTACGGCATGGACGAGGGCATCGTCAAAGGCGGCGCCAATGGTGATGGGCTGTGGGAAGGACGTGGCCGAGCCGAAGTCTGACGCATTGTCCGGGTTGAAGGTCACGCCCGGCGAGCTGGCCACGCCGTGGAGGCCCTCGTTCCACCAGTCGTAGGCGGAAAGGCCAAGTCTCGGAACGCCCGGGGATGCAGAGATGGTGGCATTGATCTTCTCGGCCGTGGTAAGCATCGATATTAAAGCCTTGGCGCGTGCAGTTGGATCTGTCGTAACACGTCAGCCTCGAGGTTTGAGTAATCCGTCAGGAGAAGTATAGAGCTCACTCAGGGACGTATCACAAACGGAGTTGTTGGCAAGAGGGCCTGATGTGCAGTTCGGAAAGCTGAAATTCGCGAGCGTTGTCCTGCTAAGCGCAGCCAGGCTGCCCAAGAGTAATACAATCTTCGCCATAATCAGGGCTACCTCGACTGGTCACATCGACTGATTACATCGACTGATTATCAAGGGAATGTCTGGAATGCACAGGAGTAGTTTTCTTCCGTTTTTATATTAGATGGCGTCCCAAGACCGGCCTCGTATGAACCCCTCCAATGTACGAGTACGAGTACAAGTACAAGCGGTATTTTGCCGGTATTGCGTCCGTGTCCACGCCTTGATGTCCGCATCATGGTACGCCATGGGGATCTCCTGCGGGGTTGTGAAGGCCTCGAGGTATAAGTCAGGATGTGCAGGGTATTGGGGAATTTTGGAGCCTTAGCAAGGTTTCCCTCACCCGCTGGCCTGACATGCCGCCCGGCTAGCTGCCAGGGCCCAGGGCTGCCTGGTGGATTCCTGTGCTCAGAAGAAAGCGACCGTGACATGCTACTCGAATGTGCAGGCACGCGCGCAGTGAACTGCGACGGTGCACGTCATCGTGGAGATGGGAAAGACGGATTCGGTTGATGCTTCACCGACCTGTGATCCACCCCCCGCCGGGGCTGCCGGGTCTCGGCAGTGTCTAGGTACCGGTACCTCCTTGTCGGTAGTGTTTAGCAACTGTTGTGCACATTCAATTTAACCGGCTTTTATCCAAGGCGTAAAAGGTTAGCTACAGTGTTCTATAGAGATTTAGACAACTTAAACATTTGACATTGGCTAAGGGAGCCTGCGGAGGGTTCCATAAGTTATCTGGCTAGTTGCATCGTGGAGAGTCTGCTCCATAATGCTGGAACTATATCACCCGCACCAACTGTCTTAGCCAAGTACCAACGGCGCATTTTGTATCTCCAAGCAGACGGGAGTTATATATATATATATAAGTATATACATTTCTACCACCAGAAGTCGATGCATATGTAGACTATTTGGCTCTACTCTGCGCTAGAAACTATAACAAACTCAGGGCCTGCGTGCAGTGAGCATGTGCCCTTTTCTGTGCAAATTTGACCTATTTTAATTATCCTTGCCCTTCTTTGCTTCATCATCACTTTCCTCTCCATCCTTGTCCTGATTGTTGATGTCGATATTGACCTCGATATCTCCGACTGCTGTAGCATCTACGTTGGAGTTCTCGCCATCGCTGGCAATGTTTACAGCCGCCGGATCATTGCTGCTGCCACCGGACCCGCTGCCAACACTGTTGAGATCGCTCAAGCCGAGCAACTGGCGCCTGACTTTTGCGACATCGATTTTGACATTTGCTCCCGCGCTGGCACCCGCGGCCTGGTTGTCGGCGTCATCAGCGGAGAGGTCCACGTTGTCCTGGTCGTTGATCCGGTTCAGGAACGCAGCCTGTTGGTTCGCGTTGGGACCGTTGACTGCGTCGACGGCGTCATCGGCATCTTCGTCGACATCGGCCAGATCGAAGTTGACAGCTTTGTTCTTGCTGCCGAACTCGGCATCCTGCAGCTGAGAGAGGATGTCGGCCTGGGCCTCGACGCCTAGGCTGTTGAACGCAGCAACCGCACCGCCTGCTTCGCCGCGAACTTTGACCCGTTGCGGTAAAGCTGATGTGATCGCGGAAATGGCGAGAATGGCAAAGAACTTCATCTTGTTCGGTTTGGGCTTGAATGTTTGGATACCTAGATACAGGTGACTGGCAATGGCCGTTCAAGGAGACAATGAAGATCAAAAATGTAGAGCACGAAATAGTTAACCTGATGCTGGAGCAATCTAGATTATAAAGCTATAATTAAGCTTATTAGCTCTTTATCTTCTTATATGCTATTTTATAGCTAAAATAATACTTTAGCGTTTATTAACTAAAGTTTATTAATATAATAAGCGCTAAGCTTAAAATAAAAAATAATATAGCATATAAAGTGTAGGTTTATAGCTGGAAGGAAGGACCGGGCCTACGTTTGTCCGATTGGAGGACCGGTCCGCCGCGGACCGGCGCTAGCCGGCCACGGCTAGTGCGGA
>JALRMF010000538.1:0-26405 GCA_026120015.1 Dendrostoma leiphaemia
AATCTTATTAAGGTTTGCCTTTTTGATTTTATGTTTTTATAAATAATATATATATATTATATTTAATTAATTGCTGGAAAAAGGTTTATAATTGCCTAAATTCTATAATCTTTATATGTTGCGTTTCTGCTTAGAAAGGCGCTCTTAACATTTTTTTCTCTTTATATTTTTTGCTTTGCATTTGAGTTTATAATTATTAGCTTAGTTGTTATAATAATTCTCTTTATTTTAATTATAAAGCGCTGCATTTAGCGCTTTTAAATCTATTAAATGCTAGATTTGAGCTATTTAACAGTATGCTTTTAAGTGTTGAAACTATTTTGGGAAAATATATTAGTTTATACACTTAACAAAGACATTAAGCTTATTATTGGCTATTTTAAGCATAGTTGTAAATAAGTAAAATAGGGTGTTTTTGCCTTTAAAAATTAAAAAATAAAGTGGAAAAAGGTTTGTTTTAGCTTTATACGCAGTTAGAAAAAGATTCCTAGGTTGCTTGCTAAGCTTATAACTATAGAAATAAATTATAAGGCTTATTAGGAAAAAAAAGCAAGGTTTTAATAGATTATTTAAAATGTGAATTAATATTATTTTATAAAGTGTATATGTATAAAGTTAAAAGGTGTGCTTTGTTTATAAGCTTTTAGAGCGCTGTTTATAGTGCTGGTTTTGGCAGGGTTAGGGTTATAGGTGCATGGTTTCCACAGCTGCGCCGGGACGACCGATCGTTTTGATGTCCTGGCTAGACTCAGCATATCGCGACACGGACAAAGTGAGGAAGAGAAGTAAATCCTACACGACTTGAAAATAGCCACTAAATCCATAGAAGTCAGCGAAGCTCCACGACTGAAAAGAGCACTGTAGCATTTACTCGAATCGGGGCTGAATCCAGTGCCACGAGTAGCTGAAACATCTTGCGGTCCAGCCATGCATCATCCCGTCCGGCTTTGAGGGCTACCATATCCATCTTATTGTCTATATACTGTTCGTGAACCACGAGCGGCGCTTCGTTGTGGAAGAAGTTCTCGACGCTCAAGTGATTGAAGGATGAAGGTCGCTCCAGGGACGCCAATTGGTGTGACAGACTCAGGAGTTGCCCTGCAAGGCTGGATGTCAGCAGTATCTCGCAAGCACAGACGGGAGGCATCTGTAATAACCATATTTCAGGAACGTTTCATATATCTCTTGCATGAGCTTCCCTCTGTCTCCTAAGTAATTGTCATCCGCTTCTCTTGATTTGAGGTAGCTGGGCCGTTGCTCCTGGTCATACTCGTCCATTCGGTGGAGGCGAACTTCCAAGGCCCGCATCTCGTCCTGCTGGTGGAGCAAGAGTCGACATTGTAAGTACCGAAATTGACGGAAAATATAGTGCTCTTCTGATGAAGCGACGAAGCGCGCAAGCCTAGGATACCCATCGGGGGTATCATTGACTGAGTGAGAGCTGTGGTCAGCTTTCATGTTGTTCTTGCGTAGTGCACGATGGCGAGAAGTACCTCTTGGCTGAGAATATCTAAGAGGGTCCCCATTTGGATCGATGTAATCAAAATCTGGATACCTGCTCTTTAGTTAGACTTCAAAAAACAGTAGCTGCTCTTCCCGGCAAAACACGATGATGCTAATATACGCACCTCGCATCACTCCTAGACCGGTCTGGTGAGCGAGTCTGCCATACTCATCTTAGTATTATCACCATTGTGATCTTTGTCAAAGGCAGCCTTATGAGTCTTATAAGAACGTACTCCAGCCTCCATATCATCAATCATTGTCTAGGTTTCAAATACAACCCGGAGGAACTAAAGGCTGTATATATGTTTAGCACGAAGAGTCCAAAAGATTTTCCTAATTTTAAGAAAAGTGCAGAATGATTAGTCGCCGAAAATTTACATAAGAGGGAAGGAAGTAGGGGCCTGACGGAATCTCGAGGACCGGTCGAGGGTCCAAGCATTTTATGCCTTTGGAAACGAAGGAATATAGCGGGCAGTTGCATTCTCCATCTCCCGAGGTATGCCCCGTCACACATTGGCAAACAATGTTGTGAAACAAAGACGTCAGCCCAGATCGATTCTTCGGGGTCAATCCCAATATCGCTCAACGATGTACATGTACACTGATAGGTTGTGCCTCATGTATGTATCTGAAGCCCATGCACAGGAACCCTTCCCCCCCCCCCCCCCAACCCCGGGGCAATTCTCCAGATGTCCACTTTCAGCCCTGCTGCATGGGATCGAGCAGCTCCTCTTCAAGAAACTTCTTACATGCTTCCTCAATTCTTTTCCTGACTTGGTCTTCTGGACGCTTCTGCTCCCAACACTCATGTAATTGGTCTCGAGCAATGGTTTTAAATCTGTATGGCTCAATGTATTTGTAGCCTGAGACTCCAGACTTTTCTTCACCCAAGATCTGAACTACTACAAGTCTTTCTTCGCCAGTTGAAGTCTGTATGGGGAACTCGGAAGACATGGTGTGCCAATATGGATTATTTCCATCATTGTTCTGGCCTCCATCTTTCTTGATTTTTACTTTGGTCCAGGCTGGAAATGGGGCTGTGGGTACCTAGAGATATGTGGTGCTCATGAGCAAGGATGATTTCCACCAATAAATCATGCGAGGAGCTTTCCCACCTGTTCCGAAGTTGTAGTCTTCTTGGGCTCGTGCATGCTATTGCCATCACCCTTGACATTCTGGTCAGATCCCAGCTAGATACCATGAATCATTAGCTCCTGAATTTGTCTTTGCCTCTTCATAGGTCTCACCATGATACTTTAAAACCTTGGGAGCTGATCTCAATGCAAGGAGATTGCAGTGCTCTAAGTCCAAGTCTGGTTCTCAAGCTGTCTAGATGCGTGTTGTGATTCCTGTGCAGGGACTGCTTGATTATGGACAGACTATGACCTGAAGAGGAGCGCGAGAGGCTTGAAAATCTTTTCAGAGAGACATAGACCCAAGGGAATGTCCTTGAAAATTTCTACATCTTAAACATTTCTACGTCTTGAATATCTCTACATTACTATGTTAAATGAGTGCATGATAGACTCAGAGAGAGTCACTGCGCTGTCATGATTTGCTTGATGAGAAGCATCAAAAAGATGAAAGCCTTGTCACAAATTCAGCAATCACTACCTAACTACGCATTACCTTTTATCCTGTTTCACGTTATTTGATCACAGCTCTATATTCCAATCAACAAAGTGACAACAGTTTACATTCATGGTACCTACCTTGTGAAGCATAAAACAATGATTGTCAAGATTAAATGTTGTTGGTTGTTGTTATGCCCTTGATCATGAACATTTAGCAATTCTAGGATGGCCATCATGATTGTACTAGGCTGATAGTCTAAATAATCATTTGGCATTTAGATCTTGCTAACCGCAGTTTGGTTTCACTCAGATCTAGCGACCCGGATTTTAGACACCATGCCAACTTACAAGCAGATGCAAATATTCAATGCAAAGCTATGATATGAATCTGTGTTGCAGATGTAGGTATAACAATACAAATCGAACATAGGGTATGAGCTAGCACAAATCAAAATTTCATCGCTACCTGGTCGTCACTCGTAAAACGTGGACACTTGTAATCGCACCCACTGAAGTATGGTGTCAAGCTTTGAGGATGGACTTTCTAGTCCTTCGCCTATGCACTTTTGATGTCAAGGTACATAGAAGGTGAGAAACCGGGTAGTACTCCCGATACTATAATGTTTCTAAAGTTTTCTCTTGGTGTTCTAGCTCTGTGGTTTTCCCTGAGCTGTGACGTTTAAAGTTCCAAGGACACCGATATGAAAGTTGAGGTTCATTTGCACAAATGCTTTACGTGCACTACCTAGGCAAATACTGGTTTAAAGTAGTTCAGCAATCTCTGCAAGTAGCTAGGTATCACAGGATATAAACATCTAAACACTACAAAGTAATGCCCAGTTGAGTATAATGGTTTAAAACAATCTGTTAAAGATTTTCCTTATCTCTGATTAGTATATAATGAGCTAGCTGCCCAAATGTCATGTGTGAGACCTACAGCTCCTCGCAAGCCGTTTAAACCCAATCGACCACATGCAAAGCACCATCGAAGACTATCTAGGTATTACAAACGCCGTTCAATCAATGTTGCATATCGTAAGAGCATTCCACGACGTCCGGGGTCTCTACTTCGCTTGAACACATCCGAGAGAGTCAAGGGTTGCCTGCAGTCAATGTTCAATTCTCGATCTTTCATACGTGCTTATGTGGACCGTCTCGCGATCTGTACGCAATGGTACTGCGGGCATTCTAAATTTAAAGCGCCAGATCCTGGGAGTTTCCAGCCCCCAAGCCTTGGGTCAGCCCTACCGGGCGAAGCGGCTGATTCCTGCGCAGCCGATGCCTGCACGGCAGAATGACGCAACTAACTTGATTTGGTCAGGCCGTGGGCGATGGTCCACCGAGGACTGGAAAAAGATGCACACGGCCGAAGTCTTCCGTGTTTTCTGCTGAAGGTAATCTTCTCTCGGGTGATCTCTTCTGGGATCACCACCCCAACCGCGATAAGCTCTTCTCGGATAGTGCCGTGTGTCCTCGGAAACATACCTATGAAATGGGTTCCTCGGGACGTGCCGACCGAGAATTCTGGGACTCTGCCATCTTCCATTGCTGCGGCACGTCTCGTCAGCCACAGCGCTGGCGTGCGAACACCGGTCGATAAGCCATGGGATTGAGCACCTGCATGCCTGCGACCCATTATTCAGCCCGATGCTCCTTCGGCAACGTCGGCATGAAGGTCTGGTGACATGGAGGGTGACGTACATGCAGGCAAACATAGAGACTCATAGAGTGCCGCGTCACCGACCACGACAAGGACCGGACATATAATTAAATGACTGAGGATGTCTGGTGGCTACTGGCTGACTGTGCAGGTGTGAGATGGAGCCCCGCAAGCCCTGTGGAGAAAGAAAACCAACACATGATTGCTGGTCTGAACGAATGTTCTGGTCAGGTGAAAATTGAAACTTGAAGGATCCGAGATGATTCGAGCGGGATGCGAAAGTGAGGCACGGCATGAACGTTGGCCCAGGCGTGAACTAATCAAAAGATGGAAAGCCGCTGCCAAATGAGAGCGCCTTGTCAGCCTGAGATGGAATGCTAACAGTAAGCCCAGCCTTGGCGGCCAGTGCGGGAAGCCCAGGCCAGGGCCGGCCAGGGGTACCGTACCGCCTTGCTGGAACGCGGAGCGGCGGGTACAAGACGCGCGGAAGCTAAGGCCACCTCCGCCGTCAGGGGGTCGCTCGCAGTCGCAGTCACAGTGATAAACGAAACGTAGCCTGAACCTTCACTGCGCATCGTCATAACAGTGGAGATATTCATTCAGCCTCCCCAATTTCCAGCTATTGCTTGTGTATGGTCCCGCGCTCCCCCATGTGAGCTCCCAGGCTCCTCTTGCACATCCAGGATATCTCGACTACCGATCTGCCCACCTCGAACTTGGGTTGCACGACACTCGTTTGGCATCGAGAAGCGCGTCAAGAGAACAACGTAGCACAACCTGGCGTTTCGACCGCCAGCCCCAACCGCCCCTTTCTACGGCCAATGGAGCTTTGCGACCGCTGAGCACCCTTCGATCTTTACCTCAGGCGGAACCAAGGTCCGAACTGCGAGCTTGGCATCATGGCGGGCATAGAGCAGCTCGAAATACACAGCAAGGTGCGTCGCCGCGTGTCTGGACCGGATGATGCTGGCTGGCGGCGGTGAGGAAGGAGGCTGACCTTTGCACATAGTCGTACATCGTCCGTTGGGTCAGGGTCGAGGACGGTCACACCATCTCCTGGAGCGTACAGCCGCACAAGAAGTCCATGTGAGCTTGATTACCTGGCCTTGTTCTCAGAGACACCCGACAAGACAGGACACTGACAAGCCTTTTTGCTGGCAGAAACTTTGGCATCGTCAAACACCCCGGAACTGGTAGTGGCAGCACGAACATCACCGCAAGCCAAGTCGAGGTCAGCGAAGGCCTCGATGGCACCTCCGAGAGCAGCAAGAAGGCCACTTTTGCCAAGAACTCGGGCAATGCTCAGGAACAGCTCGTCAAGAAGGGCTTCATCGTGATCGACTGGCATGGAAAGTGTGAGGCGGACAAGGTGTCCATGGGAACATGCGACGTGGACGCCGGACAGGGCGGCATGTTCGGTCTCATCTTCGACAACACCTTTTCAAAACAGACCTCCAAGACTGCGACCTTCGTCCTGCTGACCTACCCGACCGGTGCGCCCCCGCAGACTGCGCGTAACTTGCCCAACCTGCAGGCCAACCCGAGTGCGAGTACCAGCAGGACGAGCTTGGGCAACAACAAAGGGGCGAGTCCGAGTTTGAAGCCGAGCGCCTTTGACTCTGTGGATTCTCTACAGAGCCAGAAGACGAGGGCAAGGGCGGCCTCGAACGCGCGGAGCGAGGGCTCTGGTATCACCTCAAATTCGAGCAACTATCACACAGGACTTCTGCTGAAGCGGAGGCGCAAGAAGGGACAAGGCTTCGCGCGGAGATTCTTCTCCCTGGACTTTGCCACATGTACTCTTTCCTATTACCACGACCGGAACTCGTCGGCGTTGAGAGGGGCGGTTCCGCTCAGCCTGGCAGCGATTGCTGCCGACGAGTCGAGAAAGGAGATCAGTATCGACTCTGGCGCGGAGGTCTGGCATCTCAAGGCGTCCAATGACAAGGAGTTCGCGGGCTGGGCGCGCGCTTTGGAAAAGGCAAGCAGAATTGCCAGAGGGCTGGAGCCTACATCTCTCGAGTCCGAGCCTGAGCCCGTAAAGCGCCAGATCACACGGCGTTCCCTCCAGGCCCCACCGGATACACGACAAGAGGAAGACCGAGAATGGCAGCAGGTGGAGGCCCTTGTGAGTAGGGTCGTTGGGTCACGGGATGCACTTCGACGGCTCGTCAAGGACATGGCCGCGCAGAAGCACGCGCATCCTCATCGGCCGCTCTCGTCGCACCTGTCTCCCGGAACGCCCCCGATAAACGAGGAAAGAGACTATTTCAACACTCCGCCAGAGAAGAAGCCCTTTTGGAAACGCAAATCCAGCGCGACCGGTACTACTGCTGCGGGAATCGGACCTACAGTCCCGTCGGCGTTGGCCGTGCCAAGTCCTAGTACTGCCACGACGACAGCTACTGCGAACGGCACTAGCCCAGAAGACAAGAGGAAGTCGAAGGGTTTCCACACCGTGGAAGAGCGAACGATGTCAGACCATTGTAACGCGCTTCTTGGCGACCTAGACTCGGTAGTGGCCGAGTTCTCCAATCTATTGTCGAACAGCAAGCGGAGGCGGACGCCAGCGCCTAATTCGGCCCCGTCGCGCAACAGTATGGAGTCGACGACATCTGATGAATTCTTTGATGCTGAAGAAGCTGGCGATCGGTCCCAACTGTTGGTTATTGACCGCCAGAGCGAAGATGATACGCCCGTCTCTGAGGTCGACGAGGCAGAAGTTCACGATGACTCGTCTGTATCCAGTGTTGGTGGTGGGGACGACGCGTTGCCAGGAAAGGATGAGGACCAGAGCGACCGCTTCCCCAACAAGCCAAAGTCACTTGCCCCGTTGCCAGTCACCGAAGAGATCAAGCGACGCAAGACGGTGCCGTCACCCAAGATCATGCCCCCGAGCCTCATAGCATTCGTACGCAAGAACGTCGGCAAGGATCTATCTACTATCAGTATGCCCGTGTCGTCCAACGAGCCAACATCGATGCTCCAGCGTGTTGCCGAGCAGTTGGAATATGCCAACCTGCTCGACTTGGCAATCAAGCAAGACAAAGCCAACGATCGCATGCTCTACCTCGCGGCGTTCGCTGTCTCGCAGTTCAGTGGCGGTCGCGTCAAAGAGCGCTCAATCCGCAAGCCTTTCAACCCCCTGCTAGGAGAGACCTTCGAACTCGTCCGCTGCGAGAAGGAAGTGCCGGGTGGCCTTCGCCTCATCGTGGAAAAGGTCACACACAGGCCTGTCCGACTAGCTATACAAGCCGACTCCGCAGGCTGGTCTCTATCTCAGTCTCCTGCGCCTTCGCAGAAGTTCTGGGGCAAGTCCGCCGAGATCATCACCGAAGGTCGCGTACGCGTTGTCCTACGCCTTGCCGACGGCAGCGAGGAACGTTACAGCTGGAACATAGCACCTATGTTCCTCCGTAATGTCGTCATGGGCGAGAAGTATGTTGAGCCCGTTGGCGACATGTCGGTGGTGAACGAAGACACCGGCGCGAAGGCCGTCGTCGAGTTCCGCTCCAAGGGCATGTTTGGCGGGCGCAGTGAGGACGTCCAGGTCGACACCTACGGTGCAGACGGCAAGAACACGGGCCTGTCGCTGTCTGGCAACTGGACCAGCTCCCTCAGGATCGTACAGGGAGGCAAGCCAGGTGAGGAAATCTGGCGAGTAGGATCCCTTGTGGACAATGCTGCGAGCACCTACGGCATGACCACGTTCGCGGCGGAGCTGAACGAGATCACGTCCGTCGAGAAGGGCAAGCTGCCGCCTACAGACACGCGCCTGAGACCAGACCAGAAGCTGTGGGAGGACGGGAAGCTGGACGATGCCGAGGGCTGGAAGGTCAAGCTCGAGGAGGCGCAGCGGGCCAGGCGGAAGCAGCTCGAGGAGCAGGGTGTTGAGCACAAGCCGAAGTGGTTCACAAAGGTAGAGACCGGTGCAGATGGAGAGGAGGTGTGGAAGTTGAAGGGTGGCAAGGATGGGTACTGGGAGGAGAGGGCCAAGGGCCAGTGGGCTGGCGTGGAGGACATTTTCAAGAGCTGAAGTGTGTTGCTTCGTAGCAGATGAAGGCAAGCAATTATTTATTGTATAGCATTGAGAAAAGTGATTGAATGCGATTTTCTGTCCATCTATAGACAGGTCTGCCTTGCAGTTCTGTGACTAAGTAGCTTTGTCCGAGTCAAAAGAACGACTTACTATATACTGCATGAAAGTATACTTATGTATCCTCCTTCAACAGGTTCAATTCCAGGGGTCGCTGTGGTCTGTGCTCCCGCCCGGCAACATCCGCCCGCAGCCTCCCTGAACTCCACGTATCGATCGCGCTTACGCTTGTGACAGACAACTGCCACCTTGCGACAAAGCTCTCCAAACCGCATTCTAATCAAGACACCGTTGCGCCGCCACGGCACTTTCCTTTCCAAACGACAACAGGCCTGAACCACCACCCTACAGTTCCAGACGAACGAAACAGCTAATAACCTGCTCTTCGACCTCCCAACAAACAACCCGTCAAGATGGACCCCTACTCCTCCGAGGGCGAGCTCATCAACATCCACGCCGCCTTCCACCAGTACCAGTACGAGTCCGTCCTCTCCGACTTCGACGTGTCCTCCTTCAGCCCCGAGAACCACCTCGCCGCCCGCGTCCTGCAGCTGCGGGCGCGCACCGCCCTGGGCCAGGCCAAGGATGTGCTGGCCGAGGTGAAGGGCGAGAAGGGGCCCGAGCTGGTGGCCGTGAGCGCGCTGGCGACCCTGGGCCTGGGCGAGGCGGACAAGGCCGTCGGCATCGTGGAGGGCCTGCTGGGCGAGGGCGGGGACGGCGCCGGCGAGAACGCGATCGTGCAGGTGCTGGGCGGCACGGTGCTCGCCGCCGCGGGCAAGGGCGAGGAAGCGCTTGCGCTCTTGGGACGGCATCAGGGGAACCGTGAGTTACACCACATTATTTCTGCCCCTAAGACGGGGAGGGAGGAGGGGGGGCAATATGATAGGGAGGCCGCGAGAGTGAGTATGCAAAAGCTGACCGGTGTGGGGGTGCCTGTGTGCCCTTTTCCCCAAAACAGTCGACGCCGTCGCCCTGATTGTTCAGATCCACCTCCAACAGAACCGCAACGACCTGGCCGTCAAGGAGGTCACGGCCGCGCGGCGGTGGGCGCAGGACAGCATCCTGGTGAACCTGGCCGAGTCGTGGGTCGGCCTGCGGCTGGGCGGCGAGAGGTACCAGCAGGCCTTCTACGTCTTTGAGGAGCTCGCGCAGGCACCGTCCACCTCGACCGTGCAGACCCTCGTCGCGCAGGCGGTCTCGGAGCTGCACCTCGGACGGGCGGAGGAGGCGCAGGCGGCGCTGGACCAGGCGGTGCAGAAGGAGCCCGGGTACGCAGAGGCCATTGCCAATGCGCTGGTGCTGCAGGTGGTCATCGGCAAGGACGGGCCGGAGTCGAAGGCGTTGGTTGAGTACGTCCTTGCTCATTTCTAATCCGTCGTTGCCAGGCTTGTGCTAATTATTGAGTGTTGCTACAGTTCTCTACAGAAGGCATCTCCTCAGCATCCGTTCTTGACGGATCTCGAAGAGAAGAGCAGTCTGTTCGACACTGCGGCGTCGAAATACAGCGCGAAGGTTTCGGCGTGAGGGGCGCAAGGGCATGATATCGCGTGTGGTATTGGCAGCTAAAAAAGAATAATAGATTTCATGAGACATGCATTCAGTCTTCACCACGGGCGACTGGATATGTTCATCTGAATGCATTCGCCGACGACACCGGGTATACTTCGTCCCTGAACACAGAGAAAGGCATGCATTTTATGGCGACAGGCTCGTCTCGAGCCGTCATCCCGAGAGCCAGCTCAGGTTATGTGTTGTTCCTCTGACAGTCGGTGACATCCTCGCGATGATTAGTTCGATCTTGAAGAACCCTCGAGTGGGTCCGCGCCGTGTACCTGGCTTACGCTTTTCAATGTGCACGCTCTCCCTTCTGTTTCGAAGTTGGGCCAGTTGTCATGACCTTGCAATTCCTGCAGAAGAGAAACACAGATCTAGTAGACAGCGTAGTCGCACGTCTCGCATGATCAGAAGCCAACCGTGGAGCCCTTCATCCGATCCAACCGCGAAAGCCCTCACATATTCGAACATTGCAGTGTCTCTTTTGCGTATTACAAGTGAGACAAGGGCTGCAAAGTCTCCTTGGGTCTTCTTCCCACGATTACACTCGATCGTGATCAAGGTGAACAACGTCGACAACATCCTGAATTCGGGATTCTCAAGTCATTCGTCTCCAAAGACTGACATCATCGCCTTTTCTAATTGTTCATCAGAAGGATGCGGATGTCCAGGCTGGTCGCGAATACAACTGCCGCAGTTGTATCGACCGCCAACAGGCAACGACTCACGACACAGCGAGTTGGCTCAGTTGAACATCGTCCTCGATCCTCGCTCTTGATGCACAATGACGAACATCGTAGAGGCTCGACGAGGTTTCAAGCGTGGTTGCTGGTGGTTGCTGACCGCTCACCGCTTGCTAGCACGACTCATCTTCAGTCAATGGCGCACGCTGCTCAGACTACCTGGGTACCCTAGTGGTCGGGACTCGAGAAGCGCTCGGTGAGATTCTCGTTGGAATGCACTGTGCTACTGCAGGCGTATGCAGCATCCGTTAATCCCCATGGGGTCAAGCGCCGTTCAGCTTGAAGAATCTGTGCGAAACTTCTTGATGACATCACTGAAACAGACGGTGACGGGAGAATATTCCATTATCTCTTAATAATGCATGCCGGGTCCTTGACGGACATGCTGTGGTTGTTTATGGCATTTGCGGAGTGCATGATGACTTCAACGTTTCAGCTCCACCTGTCATCATCGTGCGTTTACTATGATTCGCAAATTGTATCGGCATGTGAATATAGACTTTTCGACTCCCGGTACCTGTCAATCCCCACCCTTGTTTGCGCTTCTGGTGGTGTGTGAAAACCACGCTGACAGTAATGATTCTAGTGGTCGGAGCAGAGCCTCCTCTTTGTTCTCCCCCAAGCGCATATGTCAACGGTCTAGTACACCCAATGTGCTGGTGCGACTATAGCGGATCCTCGCGGATGGGATTTAGCCTGTGTAGATTTAGGTCTTTCAGGCCGCACAACGGCCTCGGAGGGACGGGGGACTCAAACACCGTGGCCGTGGCCTCGAATCCCCCGGCCGGGCTTTTCCCAGCCAATCGTCGAAGCACTCCCCCCCGACCACGGCAATCTCCTGCTCGCTAGCAGCTGTACGGCGGCCGTTCGTATGCAGTCCTCGTGAGTCCAGGCTCTCGGAGTACATGGTGTACAGCATGCTACGGCAGGAGGAAGAGCACGTCCTGCACTGCAGGGCCGGCCAGCTTATGCCCAAGTGAGCCAAGCTGAGATTCCTTAGCCTCATGCAGAGTTACGCCTCCTCGAGGCAGCCCCTGGCGGGAAGCACTCACGATGTTGGCCGGGGCCCTTATCGGATGGCGGCTGGACGGGCGTCATCTTGCTGACCAGTGTCTATTCCCTAACCTTTTTCAAGGTTGGCGTTGGTCGTATCGTGCAGTGCGCCGACGAGCCCGGTGGCTCCCGGGACCGCGGCTCACGATGGTTCCTTTTCTTAGCTCTTTGGTATAAAATCTCTTCTGGCTATCGCCTTTGCCACTCTTTTACTCCATCCACCAAGCCAAAGTCCCAAATTCTATTGAATCTTGCACAAGCCTTGCTCCTAGACTCCTTTGAAGAAGTCGAGATATACCCAGTGATCTGTATTCCTTTTCACAGTCATCCTATCAGCTCATCATTCAATATGCCTGCTGCTGCAGTTCCCGCTCCCATCACCGTCAAGGACGCATCCTCCTTAGCTGGTGTGCCGAGCAAGAAGAGGAAGATCATCTGCTTCTCCGGTACGTCTCTGCGTATCCTTACCTTCACAGTCGAAAGTATTGACTCCAGACTAACGACCATCAATCCCTATAACAGACTTTGATGGCACAATCTTCATGCAAGACACTGGACATGTTCTCTTTGACAACTTCGGATGCGGCACCAAGCGCCGTAATGTCCTAGATGAGCAAATCAAGACCGGCGAGCGCTCATTCCGCGACGTCTCCGAAGAGATGTGGGGATCACTGAACGTCCCCTTCGACGATGCGAGTACCATTTTCTGTTTTCCCCCCCGTTTTCAGCAGGTTTCAACTCGCACTCCGAGCTCTCCGGAGTAGATTTACTCACAAAACTGCTCCCCAAGACATGCTTAAGGGTACCCTTTATGGAAACAATTGACTGACAAAGACTGTAGGGCTTCGAGACGATGGAGGAGTCACTGGACATCGACCCTGACTTCAAGTCGTTCCACAAGTTCTGCCTGGACAACGATATTCCGTTCAATGTCATCTCTGCCGGTCTCAAGCCTGTGCTGCGAAGGGTCCTGGACACCTTCCTGGGCGAGGAGTCGTCGAAGCACATCGACATTGTCGCCAACGACGCGGACATCAACCAAGACGGCTCCGAGTGGAAGGTCCTATGGCGCCACGACACGGAGCTCGGCCACGACAAGGCCCTCTCCATCCAGGAAGCCCGGGCGGCGGCCGAGGCGGAACTGGCAGGCGAGGACGGCACCATCCCGCTGATTGTCTTCATCGGCGACGGCGTGTCCGACCTCCCGGCCGCGCGCCAGGCCGACGTCCTCTTCGCCCGCCGCGGCCTCCGCCTCGAGGAGTACTGCGTCGAGAACGACATCGCCTACACCCCCTTCGACACCTTTGCCGGGATCCAGGCGGAGCTGGAGCACGTCATGGCGGAGGACGCCCAGAAGACGGGCGGCCTGGGCGTGCCGGCCCGCTTCAACCCGCGCGCGAACCTGTGGCGCCGCGTCTCGAGCAAGCACGCCGTGCCCCGGTACGTGGTCCTGTCGCCGACCCGCGAGGAGAAGATGTTCTTGTGGCCCGAGGCCTTCACGGAGCTGAAGACGCCCGGTATTGAGGTCACGAGGGAGCTGGGCAGCGTCCTGGAGGACGCTGTCGCTGAGCCAACGACGCCGGCGGTTGTGGTGCCTGCCGCGTAGGGCGGAGGGAGACGGACTGGTCTTTCTTGAAAGCTCAGAGGCATAGCATACGGAGTTCTTGAATTGTTGGTTAGATTGCTACATAGACACACACGAGACAGGGCTTACAGGGAACGGTGTCTCGGATGATTGCTTGACGGCTGGTTGGGCTGTATGTTACTGTTCAGGCTCCGCTAAATGTTGAAACGAAAGCTTGGGTAATGTCCGAGGCAATACAAGGTGGAAGCATGCTCGCGTCACATTCGGAACAAGTCACCACCAAAAGTCCGGACCATGTGTCGTTGCTACATTATTCCTCGCTTTCCCGGCACGCCGAGCTGCTCCCCATTCCGAAGTTCCCGAGTCCGGGTTAAATGAAACTGGGTCTCGGGACAGTCCTCCGTGCTCCGCAATCAGCGTTTTCCGTAGCAAAATCTCATGATATTTCCCGAGGGCGATCGAGGGCGATCGGAGACAATCTCCCGGTAACTCTAATCGAAGATTGCTGAAAGTCACGGCCGTACAAGGCGCAATCACCATGCTGGTATTGACGGATCTGAAATAATTAACCGCCTCTCTTCGCCAGCCATCGGCCCAATGAGACAGTTAAGGGTGTCATAACAGTTCGGGTTCCCTAGGAGAGGCCGCCGTCTACATCAAAGGTGCATCATCAAAGGCAAAACAAAGTGGAGCTGGCCGCCGTCTGAGGAATGCACCCCGAGTGGCCGGCCATTCTATTTTTACACCGCGGGTGTTCCACACAGACGCGAAATTTCTTTTAGAACTATAATCATGCACAAGAGCTTGGTTATAAGACGCACCTACGACCCGGTTATTCCTAGCAAGATATCGGGGCTTCTCTCTGCCCTTTAACCATGATGCCGTGGCCGTGTAGTCCAGCGCGGCGGATATAGTTTGGAGAAGACCCCCGCTCCACGGCCTTGATGCCCTTCCCTGATCTTAAGCTCCAATACAGCCCATTCAAGTAAATTTATCTTGTTTCATCTCTCATGTGCCGAGCCTCTTCTTTTGATAATCGCTGCCATTCTACTTGGCAATTAGCTAAATGAATGCCTGTTCAATAGCATCTACGGGCTTGGGACGGCGACGTCAGGATCCGCATAGGTTGTGATCTGGAAGAACAAGTGCCGCGGAAGCTGACGTCTACGTACACCCGATCACACTCCTGGTCGAGTGTCTTTCTGGTGTCGTAATGAAGCTGCACTCCACGCAGGACAGCAGGGCTTTGTAAGTTATGCAGAATACATTGTCCCGTGACCGGTCTGTCTGCCGGTCAGCCAGAAACGGCTGGACCGTTGGGACGGGGTAGCATCTTGGCAACGCCCTCCCGCGTTAGACTCAGGGGCTGGGCGCAGGCCCAGGACAGGGACATGCCGACGTTCGAGGGCAGAGCTGCAAACAACCTTAGATGGCACGCATACCCGTAGAGTAGGTGGTACGATGCATCCCCCCCCCCAACACCCACCGCGTTTCGGTGTGACATGTACCGTGACGAGACCACGATCTTCCCAGGACCGCACTCCCGTGTTCATCTTTACGATGCGGCGGAGGCTATGCCTTCCTCAACTCTGGGTGGCGCTACGGCCATGTGGGTGACGTGCGTCCGGGGCGGCGCATTGAGAGGGTGGGTACGCGGCTTCTCGTTGCAGAACCGGGCCTGCGTTCCTTTCCCCATCGCCATGGTTGGGCGAGCCCTTCTGCCGTTTACGTGAACCGCTATGCGCCCCTCGGCCGTTGTGTGTTCATATAGATTATTCCACGAACTGGGGGACCCAGGGCTGCCAGGCGGGCTGCCCCCCTACCAGGAGCCCGGGATCGCGACGTCAAGGGCAATATGTATAGGCGAGAGTCTATCCTGATTATGCCCTCCACGTGCTTTTCTGTTTCCTCTTCTGGGCTTCTGGAGCCATCAGACAATCTCTCTCGAGTCAAGACACCACGTCCTCGGTGGATCCGGACGCACGCCATGACATGACCGCCAGACGGACTTGATGGACCGACGACTATCATTAGCCGCAAGACGTTTTCGTGGCGGGCCACCACCAGACCAAGCCGGCGGCTTCAACGGAACAGCAGGTCCCCCCTCTCCTGGGAACATGAACGACACAGCCCCCGCCATGGGCTCCGACCGCTGGAGCAAGTTCGGCGCGTCCGGCCCCGAGGTCATCGGGCTCGTCTGGGCCCTCACCCTGATCGCCATGGTCTTCCTGACGGCGAGGTTATACGTCAAGCGCCGGTCACAAAAGGGGTGGTGGTGGGACGACTACCTGCTGCTGGCCTCGTGGGCGATGCTGGCCTTCTTCGCCGGGACGACCACGTACTGCGTGCGTGTCGGCCTGGGGAGCCACCTCTCGGACGAGATCGTGCAAATGACCTCGGTACAGCTGGGCATGATCATCGCCACCGTCTTCTCCGTCCTGGGCGCCGCCTGGAGCAAGACGTCCTTCGCGCTCACGCTGTTGAGGATCACGAGGGTTGGAGAGAGCAGGGTGCTGTATTGGGGCATCTGGGCGATAGTGGTGACCCTGAACCTGGTGTTGACATTCAACGCTCTCATCTGGTTCATCTATTGCGACCCAGTGTCTGGGGCTTGGAACGCACGTGTCCACGCACAGTGCTGGGATCGCAGCATCGTCGTCAGCTACACCAAGTTTGCGGCAGCATATTCGGCAGCCATGGACTTCATGTTGGCCGTGATTCCTTGGACCGTGATTATGAAACTGCGGATGAGGACCAAGGAGAAGTTTGGTGTGGCCGTCTGTATGAGCCTCGGGGCTTTGTAAGTTTGCATCGGCTCGCTCGGTCCTTGTCGTCGTACACTGGCTGACGTTCATTGACTCTAGTGCTGGCGCCACGTCCATCATGCGTTCCATCACCGTTCCGACACTATACTCAGACGACTACACCTACGAAGCAGGTCAGCTGTTCATCTGGACTGGTGCCGAGCTGGCAATGACCATCGTGGCGGCATCAATCCCAATCTTGCGAGCCCTGTTCAGCGACCTGGTCGGGTCGAGATATAACAGGGGTGTGACGGAGCTCAACACGATCCAGACGCTCAAGGACGCGGATGGAATCCGGGTGACGAAGGAGACGATCATCACGAGGACCTTGTCTAATGCAGAGCGTGGTCGCAGGTTCAGAGATGACGACGAAGAACTGTTGACACCAGTGACGCCGGGACCAACGTACCATTCTTTTCTAGGGAAACCATGAGTAAATAACGAATTAACGATATCAATTCTCTTCATGTTTGTATGCTGTCTTGTCAATATGGCTTCGCGCATGCTTGGAATCATCAAGCCCAAGATGCTGCCTTGGCCGCTTGTCTGTCATCTGGCCTGCGACCATCGCGCCGTGAATGCGTTACCGAATCTTGATGTAGACCCACCGCTAGAGCTTCTATGCCACACCGGAGTCTTTGACCCTCCTAGGGTATGGAGACTTGACCTGACGCACCGCCAGAGTCTTCCCATGGATAGCGTGGGTTATGCGGACGCGCAAGACTTCCCATATTGGCGCGGTCTATGAGGAAGAGCAATTCGGAGCAGAGAGGTCCGGCAAGTTCGTCGTGGTGTTGTATGTCGCGCACGGAGGGATGATCTCAAACTGAATCGTTCCAAAGTCATTTCTGTGATCCGACAGCGCCGGGCCTCCGCTGACGTACTCGTCGTCGACCAGCTGCCGTCCCGTCGCGATGTCCGTCCCGGCGAGCATCCTCTGCAACAGGCGCAGCGCCACGAGCGGCTTGTAAAAGGGCACCCAGTGCCCGCTGTCGTAGATGCGGGCAAAGGCGAACTTGCCCGCCTGCTTCACTGCACCACTAGCGGCGGCGGTGCTGCTGCCTTGGTCGGTCGTCAGATCCTGGAAGCCGGGAGCCGTCCCCGCCGCCGCCGCCGTCCAGCCAGGCGCGTCGATTTCGTCCGCTACGGCCTGCCCGCCGGGCCAGTTGCAGATGTAGTCGGCGTCGCCGTAGTACTGCAGCACGTAGATACCCTTGTCCACCAGGGCGCGGCAGTCCCCGGTGATGTTGAAGGCTCGCGCGTCGTCGCCCGTCGTCCCAAACGCGGTTGACACCGTGCCGGCGCCGAGGTTCGTCACGCTGTAAGAAAAGTTCTGATACGCGCCGACTGCCGCCTGAACGTGAGGCAGGTTGAGGTACTCCACGAAGAACGTAGGCGGGAAGGGGTCCGGTGACAGTTCCCGCATGTCATACTCGTCCCTGCCAGTAACATCGTCGAAGATGGTCTCGACATCGTAGCAGAAATCGTCTGCGTCCGAGCAGAGCTGGTCCGTCCTGTCCGGACTGTTGCACGCAGCGAGCTGGTCGGTGCAGTT
Source organism: Dendrostoma leiphaemia (assembly GCA_026120015.1). NCBI lineage: Eukaryota > Fungi > Ascomycota > Sordariomycetes > Diaporthales > Erythrogloeaceae > Dendrostoma > Dendrostoma leiphaemia. The sequence goes on from JALRMF010000538.1 coordinate 18,131, forward strand.
GCCGGGGGCGAAGAAGCCCTCGTACACCTCGGCCAGCGTGGACTCGTTGAAATAGTGAAAGGTGAACGTGTTGTTCACAGAAAAGTTGTAGTATGATGGATATTGAAGCCTAGGGTCGTACCAGCCGCTGGAAACGCTGAGACCGCGCAGGTCGATATGCACCGCGGTGCTGTTGGTCATGTTGGCCGCGATGAGCGCATTCTGCTCCTCCCAGTACGTCGCAAACACAGGGCCGTAGTGGCCGCCGTAGCTCTCGGTCGACAGGTATACCCCGTTCTGTGTATAACGCGGGAACGCCCCCATGAAGCCCTGCAGAGTCCGCCAGACGTTGGGTGCGGCGGCCGGTGTCGAGTTTGCCGTGAGGGTCGTGTCTGGCAGCGAAAACGTCCCGCAGGTGTTATTTGCAACGGCGCCGGACGGACACGTCTCGTTGTCGGCGAGCGCGATGATGTTGGCGTCGGCGTCGAGGTATCCGCGGACTGGAATGCTGTAGCTGAAGCCTACTTGGGTCGGCTGGTCGATATAAATCATGTTGCTGGCATTGTTAAAGGAGTAAGGGTTGAAGTGAACTTCGTAGTTGCTGTCTATCGTACAGGGACCATTCTCTGAGAAGAGACCGACCATGGATGGGTCGCCCGGCCCGCCCTGAAGCCAGACCGTGATTGGCGCGTTCTCGGGATCATGACGGGCCTCGATGAAGTAGAAGAATATGTGCTGGTCTCGAGCTACATCGACGTATCTGGCGAGTGTCAACGTACATCCAGGGCTCGCGGTGGTGTATCCTCACCCGCTATAGGACTTGACGTCTTGAACGGTCTCACAGATGCCTAGGGGTACTTCTTTGTACCGCACTTGGTAGCCTGCATGCCCCTCAGTCGCCTCGAGATCCGTTGGTGCTGCTACGAACTGGCCTACGACCAGTGGAGCGAGGAATGCGAACGGCCAGAACATCGTGCCTGTGGATGACTTGAGATTGTCATCTCCCATGTGCCTGGCAATTGCAACATCCTTTCTTATATCACAACGCGCGATCCCAGCGTTCTCAGCCCAACGAGCATAGGCGGAATAGTACACTAGTGTTGATGAGATCATTGACATCAAGGTTGTGAGGGTCTCGTTCGGTGGTTAAATACACCGGGACAATTGGGCAAGATTACCACCCTGCCGGTATCCGCTGGGCATACCGCGACGTCCATAACTGTCCTGGAATCTGCTGTGTTAACCCCTCTCGCCCACCCAAGCTTTCGAAATTTGCCAGGAATAGCTCAAATGCGCAGATGCCCCCAGTCAACCAAGTAGAGAGGATATATAGACGAATGAGAGGTGGCGGTACTGTAAACCCCCAGGTAGAACTTGGAGGAACTGCTTCGAAGAGGCGTCGCAGGACCACCAAGCTGGCCGTGTGCCGTTTTGCTACGGATCGTCAGTTTCAGACTGAGCCAACTTCGACTTTCATTGTCCATGGCTCGGTCATGAAGATTCCAACCTTCACGTGATGCCCATATCGGATGTCGTCAACGTGTTGGTCTCCCGGAACGCAATGTCTTGTGGCCTCTTGACCTCAGAGCCTTCAGTTGTGCGCAGTCCGTCCAAGGCAGACTGTCCAAGAGCGGCGCAGATCATGCCACTGAAGGTCGTCGTAAGAGCAGGCCATCCCACAGGAGACTCCTGTCTCTCCATTCTTCCGCGGCTTGTGCTCCGCAGGATCAGCATGCCCGCTCCGGGACCGCTTCTACCAGGACTTGAACGTGCAAACAGACAGTTGGTGCCATGGACCTCGAGATGACACTCGTCACTGTCGCACTACTGATTGGTCTTGCCGCGATGATGGTGTTCGAGCCACTTGGCGTCCCGCGGAGGCTTCCTTGGTGTTTTCGAGCACTTGCAGGTGGCTATTTGTGTCGAGAATTTGGTTGTTGGTAATCTGACAAGACGCTGGCTACAATGCAGCCTCGACAAGGAAAAGTAATTGGGAAATTAGTTGACTGGCCGTGCCATCGTGTCTCGAGTCGGGTGCATGTTGGCGTTATCATGCTCTCAAGCTTGGTGGGGTGGATGATGTTGACAAGCTGGCCTCAGGACCCCAGTTCGACTGAGTTGGTGCTGGTTCGGCACTGCTTGGCAGACTTCTAAAGATGCATACGTAGCAATAACAAACGAGCATAGCGCACACGGCCGAATGACACGAGTGTGGGCCTCCGCTGGCGATTTCTGGTGTGAACAGTTCCCATGCGAGTGGTTTTGGGACGAGTCGTCGTTGGGCGGTGCGCAGCAAGTACGTCAGCGGGTCTGCGTGGATTGCACGCCCATTTGTGCATTCGCAGAGTCACATGTGATGAGGACTCTCCAAAGAATGCTCGTTCGTCATCCAGACGGTGACATGATCGGATTATGGAGCTTCCGCGTCTGCTGAACAGGAGACAATCAACATGTCGCCAGGTCGCCAGATTAGATATGGAAGCAATCGCCGGGAGTCCCCTCAGAAACTGGCCCAGTAGGCCCCAGGCAAGGCTGTTCATATGGCTCGAGGGCATCGCGCAGGAGCCTAGCGGGGCGGAGAGGATCTACGTGAATTTCGGGGTCGTGGGCGCGGAAGATGAGCTTCCCTGGTCGGGTCGAAACGCGGCGGGATCGTTCGATGTGAGCCCTGAAAATCGAACCACCCCTGGGCGGCCCCCAATCTTTTGGAAGGACAGGCTGGCAGGCTGGACAATGACTGCTGTCCTGATTGGGCTTGTCAGCGGCATTCGTCGCCGGCTGATTGGCCCAGGCTCCTATTCCCTCCCAGGCGGTTCCAAAAATGGCACCAGGCCGACAAAGTGGCCCCAGGGGGGCAGGTCGAAAGCAATCACACTGCCCACCCACCATGGCTGGACCCTGATGAGAGAGATCTTCAATGGCAGGTGGGGGGCCGGGTGCCTCCACATGCATTGCCTGCTGTCAAGAACGCCTCATGTGGTTTGTAGGCTGCTTCGTTCCTTGAGCACGCCTGAATGCTTTAAAGACCGACCCCTTTCCTCCCCTCCAGACACGACCATCTCGTCCTGTCTCTGTCCATCTCGTGTCTCCTTGTTCCACACAGTCTCCAAGACTTGTTGAAGCATACGAGCCCTCCGCTGTCACTTTTGAAACTACAACGGTTCTCCAACAAACACACACACACACAATCATCTCGACCGCGGACAGACACGGAATACAACCAACCCACTCTCAGAAACGCACACGGCCTCGTCTCAACCTTCAGAGTCACCACACAGCAACGATGTCGCCCTCCTGCGTCCTATCTTCGCATCTCGCCAAACAGTTCGCTGCCTCCTGGAAAGAGGTCCGCCACCCTCTCCAGCCGGGCCAGGCATCTCCCACTGGCAGCCTGAACGGCCCCTCCTACTTCCAACGCGGCGCATCTCCTGCGGCCTCGGACGACGGCAAGCGCTCTATGGACAGTGACCGCAGCAACACGAGCTCCTCCTCGCTCACACGGACCACATCAAACTCGAGCTGGAAATGGGGCAGTCGATAGAGCGGCTCGCGTGCCCCAGTTCTCGACTACATTGCAGTAGTAGTGAGCACTGGAGAGCATTGCAACCCAATCACACCCACAGATCACACAACCAGCACACGGTACCTACACGACACCCCTAGAATCTGGCGCACGATCTTTTGCAGCCCCATGTTCACTTGTTGGTGTGCATTTCTCAGCATTCTGCCAGCATTACAAAGATCCCCCCCCCCTAAAACGATATCACATTCAGTCAGGCGGCGTTTCGCAATCTGGTCTGGAACTTTCGTCATCTCAGCACCTTTCTCCAAGGATCTGCAAGAGGCGGCAGAGCCCGAAAACCCTAATCGGATCCCGTGCCCTAATGGCAACATGGAAGGTGACTCTTGCGTTCGGCTTTGCAAAACGTGAGAGATCTGTCGCCTACAGCCCGCACCATCTTGAGAGAGCGGTCGAGTGTTGTCATTCGCTTTGTCGTCAAAACAAGGCAACTGGATGAAGCTTGCTGGTGGGGTTATCGCGTGCTTACGCCAAAGGGAACAAGGACAGGGGGGCAAGCCCCAACCCGTAAGGGGAGGGGGTCTGGCATCGTTCAAGGCGTTCAGGTGGTTTATTAACTCAGAGGGGCTCATTGTCTCCAGCAATCACAGAGAATAATACTATGTAGCCAGGGCAGGTCGACAAGCACAAATTGATACCCTTTTTGTCATTCATCTATTTGCTGTGCTGAGCCTTCCTGGCACATGTTTCTGATCGTTAAAAGATTGAAATGCTTGACTGTTTGCATCAAGTCTCCCTACAAGACAGACCTGGCAGGGCAGACAATAGAAAGGACCTCATAAGGCCCACAACATTAGGATCACCCCTTGTGGAACGATTTTCTGTGGGCCCATTCTCTGGAGGAGGAATCCCTTTCCTTGGGCACATTACGTGCACGCCTTGATGTCGGTATCAATGAGCTTGAAACCCACACCTGGGAGTCCAAAGTGCCGTTCGAGTCTTGCTTTCACCTGCATACTGGTAGTATCTACCCGAGTGAATGAAGGTCAGCCTGTGATGAGGGGTCTGAACGCAGAACCTCGAGCCTGCGGGCGGGGAATCGATCAGCAGTCAATCTTCGGGCATGGCCGAAAATCTTACGTTCCCACGGCACAACCTTTATCCAAGCTAGATATCAGCCATGTTACGCCCACGCTATAGTATGTCTTAACACAACAGCCTTGACCAATACCCTTTTCACGAACCACCAACCACTCCAAGGCTGGAAGTGGGAGCGTTGTAATCCAGAGAGTCGAGCAAGGCCACAAGCGCCCCAGATGCGGGGCATTTTGCAATATACTAATGTATTATTATTATTACGAGACCGTACCCATACACCAAGCCACTGTTGCGGTACGTGCCTCACGACGAGTCGAGCGCCCCCCCCCCCCCCACTTCCCGCTACAGCCCTATCCCCACTCTCCCCTTTCGCTACCGCCGGCCACCGCCAGAGATCAATGACTCGAATCAAGGACTACGGCACCTGCTGTGGTAGGACACTCTGTGTGTGCGCTTTCTTCATCCCCTCCCTTGGGCTTGAGGGTGCTCTGCGTCGAAAATCACTGTGGAGTTGGTCGCACGTGGCAATCCAAGGTTGTTCAAGTCCAAGGCCGGACGATAGTTCATCTGATGATAATGTCTCCTTGGCGTGCTCCGCTATCCGTGGTCGTAGATCTTCCATTCTCGGCCTCCTATGTCCTACTCTTCTTTACACCTGCTTGCTCAACATAGAGGCCGCGTGCTGGAAACCCAGGACCTCGTACTCCGAGCTGTTGTAGTAGATCGAGTTCACATCACCCAGGCTCGCCGCGGGGACGCCCAGGTCGTACGTGCCAAACTGCCACACCTGGTCCGCCGCCACGCCGCTCCGGAGCACGGCGTCCTGCCACGGCGCGTAGTACGGGGTGTGGTTCCCGGGGAAGGGGGCGCCGTACTCCTCCAGGACCGCCGGCCTGCCGGCCTGCCGGCCGGCCTCGTCGTGCTGGCGGATCCACTCGCCGCCCCAGGTGTAGTTGTAGCCCCACGAGTCCGGGTACAGGTGGAAGGTCCCGTAGTCGAGCGTCGCGACCTTGAGGTTCTCGATCCAGTCCACCCCCTCGGACCCGGAGTACGCGTAGCTGCCGTCGTCGCCCGAGACGAGGGGCCTGTCCGCGGGCGCGAACCAGCCCTCGTCGCCCAGCGTCACCAGGTGGCCCGGGTCCAGGCCCTTGATGTACGCCGACGTGTCGGAGGCCCAGCCCGTCACCACGGAGGTGGCGCACCCGTGGCACCGCGGCTCGTTGGCCAGCTCCCAGGCAAAGATGGCCGGCGAGTCCCTGTACCGGCTCACGAGGACGTCGATGTAGTTGCGGTACTACAGCAGTTCCTGGTTAGTAGTTTGCACTCCAACAGTTTCATGAGATGTCTTTAGAGATGTCTTAGGAGGTGTCTCACGAGAAGAAAAATCACAGAGAGACTTTGCCTCATAAGACGCCTCATAAGACACATCACAAGACAGAATTTTGGGGAATTTTGGGTGTGCAATAGCGGCTTACGACCGTCTGGCTGGCCTCGTCGGTAAACCACTCCGTGGCGTTGGCGCCAAACGCCGCGGTGTACGCCGCGATGCCGCCGTAGTCGGACCAGTTGTTGACAAAGTTCAGCACCAGCTTGACGCCGTGCGTCTCGGCCGAGTGCACGGCGTAGTCGAGACGCTGGAGCCCGTCCGGCCCATAGTTGATGTAGCTGCCGCTGGAGTTGAGGACTTGGAAGTAGACTCTGTTCGGGTCTGTATTGGATGAGGCCGGAAGGCTGTTGACGTCGCCGAAGCCCCAGACGCGGAGGACTTTGTATTGGGTCTAAGAAAGACTCTGAGCAAGGTGACTGAGACCTCGCGCTGGGTTATGAGCTGACCTTGGCTACCTCGCTCAGGGCGATATCGATGTCTGAGTTGTTGCTCAGGTGTGCGAGCCACCAGGCGTTGCTACCTGTGTTGCCCAGTTTTAGCAAACCATCGGCCTTTTCCGCGGGTCGCATCACCCTGAGAACCTCTCAAGTGTCTTCTCGACTCACCTGCAAAATACTCGACTTGACCGTCAATATCGAAAAGTCGTCCGGCCACTTTCGCGTTGGAACCTTGAACTTGTCCGATGGGATAGGCGGGAGGCGGTTGGGTGTTGTCAATATGCAAGGGACTCGTGGACAATGCGCATGTCGCCACTGCCCAAGCGCTCCATGAAAGCGTCGCCGAGATCCTCATAGCTACTGTATTCTTTCACGCCCGGGGACGATGGGAAGGACGATGTTGGGAGCTGGGAGAACAGCCAGAAATGGAATGCTAGCCCAATTATACTTATAATCCGGCTAACCTGGTCATGGCCTTCATACGATACCTCAGTAGTCTTGAGATCCTTGTGTACCGTGTTATACTGCTCTGCGAACGCCCCCCCAAGGTCATTTCCACGATGCCACCGCCGCATTTAGCATGAAGTCTTTCTCAAATCAGGCGCAATACATCCAGGTCGCCCAGCAAGGCGGACTGTCACGCAGCGCCGCATGCCAGGTTCTCCGCACCAGTAGTATAGCACTAGGCCAACGCTGGGCAAGTAACCCCCTCCCTCTGTCGAGGCGGTTTGCCAATGTCAGTTTCCGAAAGTGGTGGATGGAGAAACAAATCTGCACGAATTGCGAGCTCCCGAAGGGGTAGTCGGCGCCGGGCGAGCATAACAGCCTGCAGGCGAGCATACTCTGACGGCGGCAGGACGGGAAAGTGTTCCGCTGCGGTCGGGTGGCCGTACTGGAGAAGGATCAACAACATGAAGATTGAAGACCAGTAAGGCTTAAGGATCGAGAACGAAGAGAGGTGTTATGGTCCCAAGGATCCATTAGAATCGAGACGCGGCGGGAAAGGGAAAGAAACATTATGTGCCTGGGACTATAGGTAGTCTAGGAAACACAACGATAATGGCGCCGAATCAGATATCGGGACCTCTTCTAGGCGAAGGGATAGAAGAATTATAGAATATGTGACGGCATGGCATATAGCTCTAGTGAGAGATAAGTTTATAGCATGTCCTCTTGAAGCCTTTTTGCATTTAGCCCGTTTGACTAGGAAGACGTAGACTGTGACATTATGGGCCTCTGCTTTCAAAGACCTTGGTCAATGCAATGTAAGTTCAGTCTAGACTGCCTCCAGCTGGCGAAGGGTTCCATTATAATACCTCCTCGATGACTTTTCAACTTACGATGTATAACTAACGACGTTTCGTCTGTAAATCCATGCTTATAGCAACACGATTCCAGCGTGTTGCAGTGGAAATCATTTTACAGTAGACCTACGAGCGATTGGGTCTACTACGATAGTTTACAAAGGTCTTTTCTGCCCACGCCTTCCAAGTTCTCATTATTGTCTAGGATGTTAATCACCGGCACGGATTCGATCAATGTGCTTATTAGATCCGATCACTGTGTATATTATAATTTAGATCTAATTACTGTGCTATTTTTATTATGCAAGTTATTATCGCTAAGGTAAAGAAAACACTTAGCTTATTAAGTTCTACAGGCGCTTGTACTAAAACTTAGCTATATTTAAGTAAGAATATTATTGTTTTATAAAACTCTTATATTATATATATATTTAAATATAAACTTTTTAAGTTTCCTAAGTATTATTATTAAAACTTAATATATTTAGATTGCTGCATTATATTTTTATTTTATATATAGCTAGATACTTAATGTGTTAAGTTTTAAAAG
>JALRMF010000539.1:0-26373 GCA_026120015.1 Dendrostoma leiphaemia
CCCGGGCCCCACTGGCGGGCCATTTCGCTGGGGCTTTTTACACACTTTTCCTTTTTTTTTTTTTTTTTTCAAAAAAAAAAAAAAAAAAAAAAAAAAAAAAAAAAAAAAAAAAAAAAAAACCCCAAGAGCTTACTAGAGTCCAGTGCCATATGATTGATATCATCACCAGCATGAAAGGCGTGATGAGCACCAACCCGATCCTTGACGCGCCATAGGTCCATGAGATGTAACGAGTGCCTGTGGAGGCTAGGAGCAGCCACCTGATTTGCAAGCAGACGTCAGCAATAGAAGGAAATCGATCAACGCGCATATAGGCATAGGTACCTGGTGGAGAAACCCTGTTGTCATGGTGTCTGCGAGAAGACGGCGACCAGCCCGAAACTTGTCGTTGGTGGACTGGACGATGTGGTGATTTGGCAGAGTGCCACAAAATACATCTGAGATAGCGCTGTCAGGCTCTAGCATACATCAAGGTATTTGTGAGGAGGCAGATTGTAGTCTAGGAGAGGAAGATTGCTGTACCCTTGAATAGCTGAGCGCGGTCGAACTCCTTTGCTCGCCGGAGCAGAACATCCTGATGCTCTCGTGGATCCAACACGAACACGGCGGGCTTGCCAAAGGGATTGAGAAAGAGCTGGTAGATGGGCGAGTTGAGTTCGGAACCTTGGGCCGTCCACCAATCCATGACTGTTCCATGTTTCTTGAGGTGGTTGACCATGCCCGGCGCATCTCCCAAGATGCGCCTCGCGGAGTCCTTGTGATATGGAATTCCGGGCAAAGGCTTAGGCAGAAGAGCGCGATATAGGGCGTAGCTCAAGGTGAGGCCGACGGCGAGTGCCGCATAGGCAAGAGGACTGTATAGAAAATGCATCATTTTGGATTCTCAGTTTGATGTCAGGAGATGTTGCAAAGGGCCAGCGCACGCAGAGCCAGAGCAATGCGGCAACACTTGTGTAGATACTGTAGTTATTTATACCTTGTGCCAACCACTCACACAGGCGTAGCTACAGTCACTGGTCCTTGTCTTATCATATACCCCGGTGGCCAAGTGATTTCCTTACAAGGCATCCTCCTCCTTCAGGTGTAGGAACTACAGCAAACTAGTGAAGATGGCAGAGAGATCCGTCGCCATGCCAGGTGAAGCTGCTCTCCTAGCGGATGCCTGTGCCGCCTGTGCCATCCTTGGCGTCCAACGATGTTGAAGGCATTCGTTGTTGGTTTCACCAATGACAGCAGATGAGATGACGACCGTTGCTACCAACCTGACTTTTCGCGTTGCTCGTGCTGACTGTACTCTTCGGCGGGACATTAGAGGCGGCCACTGCAGAATCTGGCATGCCCGACAGGTAATGGCAGCAGTCAGGCAAGTCACAAACACCTTCAAATAGAGAGCACGGATCCGTAGAGACCGGACTGCTTACAGGGCTAGGCAAGGTAGGCCCAGGTTGCGGTGGCCCTTCCGTCGGTGCGTCCGCAAGGATGACCCCTGAGCTACGGAGATCTAGACGCAACTTGGGTAGCAGTTTGGGACGTCGTATCTGTTGGTAGGTATGTAGGCTGGTAGGTAAGACGGTGATCACGGAAAAAGCGCGTATCCTGCCCATAGGAGCCCACGTTGGCCTCAAGGCACATCTTGGTACAAATGCCCTACTGCTCACAAGGGGTCATCGGATGGTTTCAGCTTGTTCACCTGCATTGCAACGTGGTGAGCTCTTTGAATGGTAGTGTAGTGCCTTGACTCTGTAAAGTCAAAACAAGAAAGAATAAAAGGGCAAAGAATTGCACGTACCCAGGTTTTTAAAAAGAGGACGGATATCCCCGGGGCTGATTTTGGATGTCCTACCTAGCCCTGCGATGGCTGCAACCGATCAACCCTCACCCCCCCCCCCCCTCTTTCTCAACTGTCACAATCGCCATCATTACAGCTTTACCACTTTAAGAGTTCCTCGCTTCAAACCTTCAGCTACTTAAGTAATCAGCCAACTAGTCAGTCAGTCAACTATGTAGTCAGTCAGCCAGCCAACTGGTCATTTAGTCAGCCAACTGGTCATTTAGTCAGCCAACTGGTCAGTCAGTCAATTGAATACATCGTTGGGTAATTTGGGCTCGTGGTAGCTGTGGAAGTTTTGCAGCGCTAGTGATAATTCAACCCACTTGCCCTGAGACATCCAAAATCGGCCCTGGAAATATCCATTCTCTTTAAAAGATACACGGGAAAGGAGTGTTTTAGCCTGTTCGTTTACGGCAGCATCAACATCAATGTCTTCCAAGGTTTACCATGGAGCTTGGCATGACTGATTGAACGAACCATGTCTCATTTGGGTAGCAACAAACCTTGGGTGACACCATAGAACACTGCTCTGAAAGTGTAGGTTCATAGCTGGAAGGAAGGACCGGGCCTACGTTTGTCCGATTGGAGGACCGGTCCGCCGCGGACCGGCGCTAGCCGGCCACGGCTAGTGCGGAACGAAGGGGGACATAAGCCACCTTCCGTGGCCTCGTTGCCCGACGTGAATAGCCTCCCTTCCTTCCAACTACCACCAACGAACGAATACATTGCATAACCCCATAGTGCACTATTCGACCAAGTGAGACCCTACCAACAGAAAGATTGGTTCGTCGGAGAGGTTCACAACATTACCTAGCCCAGTTACATAGAGTGATCTGTTTTGTCCCCAGAATTGATCTCTACTACCTACCTGAGTATCAAATAAAGACTTGAGGGCCAGGTTGGAATGGGTACTCAGGTCCATGGTCATACAATACTTCCAAGGTTGTCACTAAACAGGTACTCTGAAGAACAAAAGCGGGCCCGAGTCATGGGAGGCCAAGATTAATCACTTTGCCACTGTTCAGATAATGGTATTACAGTCGAATATCACATGAATCTGATCAAATTTGACCTCTTCTATCAAGTGACATTCTATCTTGAGCAATCGGCTCGAGTTTGTCTAATATCGCTTGGAAAACGGACACTCGTGCGCAAGAAGATTAAGACGCTGAAAGAACTGATATCAGAGCAACAGGTCTTATTGTAAATAGAGGAATTATGGGAATTGAAAGGCGATTCGAAGTAAGCCGTACTGCTGGAGGACAACTTACATCTTGGCAAGTAGATTAGTAATGCTCCAGGGCTCCTATGATGGCAAAGAGGGGGGGGGGGGGAGAGAAGGCTTGTCACACACACATCTTCCTACTGCAGCGGATCTACTTAGGTACACTATTGCGTTTCAGAAGTTTCATGATGCAGTTGATTAATTTTCATACGTTGCTTTTGTGTTTGGAACCACAGTGAATTGAATATACGAAAGAAATCCCGCAAGTACTTGAGGCCTTCAGCCTTCAAGGACCCAAGAGGCATCCATGCTACAGTGATTCACTCCAGGGTCGGGGATGATACCAGCTCTTTGGCAGGACGTAGAGCGCTTTGTGTAACACCCCGAAATTTCCCGGGTCTTTGAACATTGTAGAGCATTGCTGAGTGAGAAGTCCGTGGACCTCGCTGCACCGTTGACGGGGTTGAACAATGTCATACAATGGGAAGACATCAAGCCGGCGTCTAAAGTCTCGTGTTCTTGAGGCAGACGAGGAAGAAGCAATACGGAAACATCTCGGCTGTGATTTTGCGACCGGGGTGGGGACCCGGCGCTTGTCAGCGCCCGGGCGCCGTTGTATGGTTCTCGTTCATCTGTGTGATTGCGGCTGAGCGGCCGCGGCCCGGGTTGCCGCCCCCGGACCTTCAACAACAGCCCACAGATTTCAAAGTCGTACCGACACATGGAACACGCAAGGCCCCAATGATTACATTTCATTCGTCCAAAGCTTCTAGTACCCGCTCGTGGCTGACGCTCTTGTCCGGAGGGTCTCGACACGCCATGGGAAACGCTCGTGTTGTCTTTGGTACAAGAAACACTGCAGCCTCCTGCCTGGAGATTTCAAACTTTTGGAAACATCATCTGTGATTACTCTCGACCTTATCCATGGCCAGTTCTAATAGTTGAAATAGTTCAGTCTCCCCAACGGCCGACGTTTCCGACTTGTGAGCGCCTTCTCCACTGCTCCGGGCCAATCACTTCGCCGCGATTCTTTTCGTTCCACCAAGAGGCAGGTCCTCATTTCAGACCAAGCATAAATTTCCGATAGACTTGCGGACCATTCTGTATCTTGCAATACCGTTATAATGGGCAACGCACCTTCGAAATCACTCAGCCCGGATGAATACCTGCACCAGTATGACGTGAGTACCCTGTCCCAACTAGCTCCTTGCATTAGACGACGCGCTCCACATGGCTGGATATATCACTTCGATCATGAATATCTCATTTGCCCTAACGACTGACACCGGTGATACTAGGGTTACGGTTCCGTCTATCCTGATTCTCCATCGTTCGGGGAGAGCGGCCTGTTCGAGGATGTCATCTCTGAGCCACTCGTGGCATCCGGCCGCAAGCCATCGTTCAAGTCGCGCAAGTCTTGGGAGTCAGTTCGATCGAACGACAGCAAGCGAGTTGTGAGTCTCCATCTTTCCATCAAGCATATCTGAGCGTCATTGGTGATGCTTCTCTTCGGCATGGATCTAATGAGCCTGATGATAGTCTCTGGACTCCGCATTTGACGCTGCCAAAGGCGCTCTGGACAAAGTGATTCCAACGAGGAATTCGTATAGCAAGATCAGTGGAGAACCAAAACAGTTAATTGGAGTCGGTTGGTAGATGCTTCAATCGACATGACATGATGCAGAATGGCATACAGGCAGGGAATTGCCAGCGTAGATGGTTGGCCGATGGCAAGATTACCTGGGTAAGGTATCTCTCAAAAAGGTCAGGTGGCCAGTGTATTACTTCCACAAGGTAGCATACAGGTATGTGAGAGAGACATCCCAAAGGGGTAGGACGCATTCGGAAGACGATGAACATATCACCTACGCGGACACGGGGAAGTGGACTCATATCTTATTTTATTGTAGGTACAATGCTCTGCAGAAGCCCGTTGTAGACCACGAGACACCATCTCAGGGAGTCGCGGCCTCCTTGGCTAGGGAGAGGGGGACAAATAAGAAAATAATGAAACTAAGCCGCCGCCATTCACATTTTGAATGAGATTCATGACGATTGGTCTCACCGCCACTAAAACCCTCATCAACTCACGGGCGAGTCTTGAAAAAGGACCTCGCCCTGGCCTTCAACGTGTCCCTGGTGGATCGAACCGGCTCGACCCTCATCTGGCCACGCACCTCCCACATGAACTTCGTCGCGCCAGAGTACGTATGTGAGATCCATCTTGCTGAGACTTTCCGCACGTCCTCATCCTCTCCGACCGTATCCACGCAAGGGGCTAGCATGGCCGCGACGTCTTTGACCGAGATCCTGTTGCCCGATATTCATTAGCTTTTATGCCCTCGAGGGAGTGTGAGAAAAAAGACAGACCGAGACGAACCTGAGAACCCCTTTCTCCTCGCACCATACCACAAAGACCAGGCTCTCGAACTCAAACACGACCTTCGACCCATCCTCCTGGCCCTCGGTCTCGATCTCCCAATAGCCCTTCCTCTGATCCTGCGTCAGGACTGTCCCGTGGAATAAGCGCATATCCTCGGCCGTGATAGCTTGCTCATTTTTGACTCCCTTGGTGCTCTTGAGCTTCGATGAGCCCTTTTCTGGTACGCAGAATTCCTCTGAAAAGGTATCGTTCTCGTCTTGAACGAAGTCTACGTGGTCAATCAAGCGAGGGTCGCCTTTGCTGGGCGCTTGGGTAGACTCTTCCTCCACCTTCGGCTTCTGGCAAGGCTCTTCGTCCTCGTTCTCGATGACTCGATCGTTGTGGAGTTTCTTGGGGCCTAGCTCGAGATGCATGGTGGTTGTTGAGTGCGTTAGTGCAGTGTCGATCGTACAGATTGAGGCGCCGATAATCTGTTCGCAGATGCTGCAAAGAATGTGATGCGATGTCTTGCTGTCTACAAGAAAGGGACGAGACGGACATCATGTCTTAAGTCTACTTGTGCTATATAACCATGTCCGTTGCGCGTAAATCACCGCTTTCCTGTGAGCTTTCGAATCAGCCGAGGTGCCATGCTATATCGTGACCGAGGGAACTCATGGCCTCACAAGACCTAGTACACGTCACATGGAACTGTAAAATGGTTCGCACAGATGACGGAAAGTGAAGCCATCACGCAAACGGTAGTCACAGATAACGAGCCCAGTCAGCAACCTTTCCCAAACCTGACCCACTCTATCATTTGCACCACCTGGGCATCCAATTGCCACGCTGACTTGTGTCCTTGAGCAATTGCTTTGCTGCAGGCCAGCATGCTTGCAAGCTCCGCTGAGATAAGTGCAAAATGTCGAATGATACCAGAACACCAAGATTGTCTTGCCAAGGCTTCAAGAAAGCAGGCCAGGCTATAATCGCAGAACCTCACAGATGTCTCACAATCATGCCAAATACCAGACTTCCTACTTTGTGTTGATACCGGCGTACTTTGGCGACTTCGCCCAGCTCAGCCATGGCCAGCAAGTTGGTCTCTCGGATGAGAAACCTTGAAACGTCCTGGTGACGGTGATTTGTATGATCATGGCAAAAGGCCTCACAGAGCAGACTGGTCAATTGACTCGCGTACTCACTCGAGACGAGCAGTCAGTCACCTGCCCCAACCTGACCGGCACAACATGCACACCAGGCCTGGTCCACACACAGTCGGAATCTGCCCTCCGCGCGCCCCCCCCCCCGGGCCCACGGTCAGCGGAGCTGTGCAGCTGTGCAGCAAATCGTATTTGGCTTGGGTACCACATACCAGTCCACCCTACAAAATGCGCAGACCGGTCTGCCAACGGGCCCGCTGGCGAATGGGCAGTCCACAGTGTGGGCGGGCGTCCGCACGCGTGGCGTTTGTCCGCCTACAGAGTGGTGGTACAAGATGGATTGAGATGATGTATCACCACGCACAGCAGCAAAGCTTCTGCCATGCACTATGACTCCCGAGACATGGGGAAGTGGGACACGGACGCACGAAATCGGTCAGCGCGTAGAGAGCCAGACAGGACATTGAGAATGCCAGGGCATAAAGTGTCAATGCCGGATTTCGGGCTCGGGCATGTGTCTGGTTTCACGGACGCCAAAGATTGATGATGAAAGGGTCTGTGACATGTACGTACTGGATATCCGCCCTACATCCCAAGTAAGGGCGGCAAGAGCTGGTCACAAAGATCTTTGTGGGTATCAATTACTCGTACTCAATGCTCACTGCCTACATATGGTCTTCCTGTGATCCAAAATCTTCAGCAATTTCACATGTTCTCTTGAGCGGTATCGGACCCGGCAGGTGAACTCGCGCTAAGTGACTCTTCTAAAGTCGTTTCTTGCTCTTCTTAATCCTGTTTTTCCTAGCTCGAACATTTTTGCGTCGTTGGGTAAAGGACCTGGCCCATTCCCAGATCGGCCCTCGCATCAGTATAAGCACTGTGGCAAATGACATTGGTATTGCGATTTTCCAGCTTCAAGGAGTGTCAGTCTTGACCGCCTTCGAAGATGCGGGACATAATTTACTCACAAGAATAAGATGCCCCTGTTAAGGTCGCCGAAAGGCTCAAAGTTCTGGCCGAAGTATCCGGTCAAGAACGTCAGGGGCAGGAAGAAGATGGTGGCAAGTGTGAGTTGCTTCATCGACTCGTTCTGATAAGCCGAGATCGTATTGAAGATTAGATCGATCAGTCCATCGGCCTGAGACTTGATACCGTTCAGAGATTCTGTGATCAAAACGCAATGATCCAGAACATCCCCGAGATACGTATGCGTCATTGGCGTGATAATGACGCCTCTCGAAGGATCTTGCAGATGTAAAGCAGCGGACTCCTGCGACATCTCGGTCTTGTGGTCCCTCAATGCATTGATCAAGTTTACCACCGGCCCAATGATTGCGAGAATTTTGTTGATCTCATTGCCCACAATATATAATTGTTTTGTGTGTGTGACGTCGGGATGCGTGAGAACGTCGAGCTCAAGATCGCCAATGATGTCGGTGTACACCGAAGCAACAGGCATGGCCAGATCGATAGCTGCGTCTATGATCGCCTGACCGACCATGCTTGCATCACAGGACTGGCGGAGAGCTGTATCTCGTGTGTACAAGCGCTTGAGGATCGGCTTTTCCACCATGTCTGCAGAAAGTTCGAAGAAGGAGATCAGCGTGTTGTCGTTGGTGATGAAGATCGAAACTT
This sequence comes from Dendrostoma leiphaemia, assembly GCA_026120015.1. Lineage (NCBI taxonomy): Eukaryota > Fungi > Ascomycota > Sordariomycetes > Diaporthales > Erythrogloeaceae > Dendrostoma > Dendrostoma leiphaemia. The sequence continues at coordinate 8,217 of JALRMF010000539.1, forward strand.
GTTCTGCGATCACCCCAAGGTGATGAGACGCCAAGGCCGAGTGCTTTTCGAAGTACTCTATCTTGGCCTCATTGGGTCCAGCTTGGTAACGTTGCAGCGTTCTCTCAAGTGTCTCACCGGACGCCTGTGAGAGGTCGGTCTCATGATGTTTGAGACGGTGAAAGTGCGAGGCATTGGTCCCGTTCTCGACAGACTTATCGGACAGCCCTGCTCGTTTCGATTGCCGCGTCCTCCCGAACATAGCCCTGAGAGTTTTTGATATACCTTTGGTGAAGCTTCCGCTTCTAGAGCTCCGCCCGCTGGAGTGGCTCTTGCGATCGGAATCCGCATCCGAATCGCTATCGCTCGAGTCGTCTTCGCACAAATGCGCGAGTTTGAGCATGGTGAAGACGACGAAGGCGTGGTTTGCATACCAATCCGTCTTGGTTCTGTTCCTCGAATTGAGGATATCTTCGATGGACAACTTGTGCAGCCTCTTGTATTTCCCCAACGTCGAGATTACGTCCCAGCTTAAACCGTTGACGTTGATCCACCGGCACTTGGCCCAGGCTGGTTGCGGTGCCTTTAAGAATGGCTCAAGAGTCTCATTTGTCAATGCCTTAACGTCGATTTCACCGTGGCTAAAGTCTACAATGGTAATGTCGCATGTTGCCGATAGCTGGGGTTGAGACTCGTGACCACCATCGGTCTTGTAGGGATCGAGGCCGGGTTCCGCTCCAGGGTGCCAGCCCTTGCGTTGTGTGTCGAATTCGCTAAAATCCTCGATGCTTCTGAAGGTGTTTGCTCGGGTGACCCGACGGCGAATCGGACTGAAAGGCTGTGGAACGGCACGATCGTGCGGCAGCGCAGTGTCTGACTTGGTGTCAACGTTCAGGCCTTTGCCAGGGTTCACCTTCTCTTCCTCGAAGTGCGCATGTTGTGCCGAGCGCGATGGTGTTGGTGCTTCTGGCAGTGCGGTGTCGGTAACGGTCTGGCTCAGACTCGGTTGGGCCGCAAAGTCTCGCGTTGTAATCTCTGGAGGCGGCGAACGCGCCTCATCATCGCCGTTCTGGGAGGCCATCTCGAGGAGGTGCAGCCGGCAGCCGTGGAGAGATAGGGATAGCGAGCGACGAGCTGATATATAAGCGGCCTGTGGGCATCGAGGGGAAAGCGCAATCGATGTTGGAGAACGGGATCAACTCGCCGCGAAGCGTTGACTCGTGGGAATCGAAGATGGAAGGGGAGGGGGCCGGCGCGGATGTGAAGGGGCTCGAGGTTTGGCGGTCGTATCGCTCAAGGGTCCAGATCAACAGCAGCAAGGGTCCTGGTCCTGGCCCTGGCCCGGTGGTCTGTTGGATCTTGTCGCAGCTGCAGCTCTGCGGCCAAAGCTACTTTATTAGTAAGATTAGGGGGCTCATCCCTCGTTGGCCAGGGGTGAGCGGGACTGGAGAATCCTCCATGATGAGGTGCAGACGACACAAGAGATCGCGAGCCTAGAGGCCGAACTGGTCGTCAGGTGCGTAAGTGGAGGTTGCATCACTGCGCAGTGCAGGCGGCAGCGAAAGGTGTGTGTGGTTGCGGATGAGGGAAGACTGCAGCCAATTTTTGGTCATGCCCAGCACAAGTTCCCCGCTATCCCAAAGTCAAAACAGGAGATGGAGACCCTTATTTACTTAGTCATCCACCACGGTGAGCTTGGCGACGGTTCTACCCGCTCTCCTACCACGTGCCCAATCTCCACCCCAACCACCAACAACGGTCGGCATGATGATCTCACTCAAGGACGAGGACAAGATGAGGGCCCTGGACGAGCCGTCTGCAGTGATGTGACACCTCAGCCCTCCAGAACCCTTCGACCCGGTCGAACCTCTGCCGATAGCCTCGAGGTCACCAATCATCCTGAACGCGCCCCAAAACCTCCGGCATACACAGCCCAGTGGCTGCTGTCGCTTTCATTTCTCTCCCCTTGATATCCTCACGCCCTTCTCGGTTTGCGCAGATTGGCGGACCTCTCAAGAAGTCTTGTCAGGCGTTCAAGTTTGCCTGCTCGTCAAACCACCACGACTTCGATGGCTCGATCCTTGTGCTTTTGGAACGCTGCATCATCGAAGCCTGCTCCAAGAACTGCACTGCTTCTGTCACACATCATATCTTTTCCCCTCCCGGCCCACTCCAGTCCTGCAAAAGTGCCAGAAAATCGCAGGGCGTTCTTCTGGACGTGGATCGAGGGTAGGCTTTGCAGGGCGACGAGGTGGCCAACACATGCCAATCTCGCCTACGCACGTTGTCAATGTTGCAGCTGAGGCAACGATGAAGCGAAGTCCAACAGCACGCCTGATCGAGGCAACCACGATAGTCGAGCACTTTTACGCGGATGTTCCACAAATCGACATAGTCAGCCCGTCAAAGGTCCTCGGCCTCGGTACCCTCGCCGCCGTCTATGGACGTCAATGTCTCACCCGACTTTCTTTTCGTGTCCCCTCGGGATCGGGAGGCTCGCAGTAGTGCCCCGTACGCGAGTTTTCCGAAATGCATGTCTCACGAGCGACACTCAATACTCGCAGTCTTCAACGCCAGAACCTGGGACTCGGTAGCCACCGCAGCCTTCAGGAACCCCCATGAGCACCAAAGGAACCCTCAGGGCTGACACCCCAGCCGCTGTCTGGGTACCGGTGCAATGTCTGTGTGCCTGGTGCACGTCAGGGCGGCAGTCAAGGAGTCGAGGCGGTGAAGGAGACGATGTAATCATGACAAGAGACCTCGAAAGGCACATGAGACCGACACCGTATGAAGCCTTCCCTCGGTCCAATCGTTTCTCTGCTGCTGTTGCCATGGCACGCTCTCCGCGCCCACTGGCTGGCAGAGCGCTCGAGGACTCTCCGCCGCTGGATTGTTGCTTTATGGGCGGCTGTCTATCTCACCAAAACTGCTCGGCGACGCCCATGTTGCATGCCAATATTTCGTTCTACGGCCGAGACAAGCAGTTGCGGCGGGGCGTTGCGGCGCGAAGCGCACCCAACCGATTAGGCAAAACCAATAACGCGACCACCAGCATCATCGTGCCATGACTAGCAGCCTGCTCAGGGCGAAGCCGCTGAGCTATCAAGGACGTGAGCAGACCTCATCGAATCTGACTCGGCTCTTAGATGGACCAGGCGTCCTTTTCTCACTTATAACCCAGCGATCAACGCCCATCTGGGCGCTCGATGAGACCGAGACACTCGCTTCCTAAGCGATTCTCACCTTCATTATCATGCTGATGTCCACCTTGCCTGTGGAATACACTTGTCCGGTTGTAGCAGATGAATAAATACTGCCCTTCGGAGTCTCCATTCTCGGGAGTGACACGGATCCGCCATTTGGCACCCCAACAGCCCCCTAAACATCGAACAAACATGAATCCCACGCCCTCAATTTCCCCATCGCCGGCGGACGCTTTTCTCAGTTCATGGAGAACAGTCCACAGACTAATTGGCTTCCAAAAGGGCTATAATTTCTTCTTATGGTGCATCTTCGCCGTCGGCGCCCTGGCCTTCACCCTCAGCCGGGCCGAGTATCTCGACTACTTTGGCGTTTTCTGCAGGAAGAATTACCTTTCCAAAGGACATCATGCTGCGCCAGGCGAATGTTACTATTTCCTGAACGGAGGACGAGAGCAGATCGGTATGATGCTACACCTCTACAGCATCATCCCTTGCTGCGTGCTACAATTCTTCCAGTTCGTACCCATCATTCGGCAGAGATTGATGGTCTTCCACCGTGTCAATGGGTACGCCGTCATCTTACTCATCAGCCTCGCCATCGTCGGTGGTATCATGGCCCTACCTGGTTCATTCGGTGGTGATCCGGCGTGGGAGGCCGTGGTAATGATCCACAGTGTCTTGATCCTCACAGGCCTTTTCATGGCTATGGTCAATATCAAAAGACTGCAGATTGAGGAGCATCGGGCATGGATGCTGAGGACCTGGATCTGGGTGAGCCGCCTTCGACCCAACATTGTTGCCGCGATCCTCTTTGCTAACACGCGAGTCGACGTAGGCTTTCTGCACCGTCACCATGCGCTTGATCCAGCAAGTCGTTGTTGTAATACTCAGCAAGAAAGGCCACGTTGCGATGCGTCCCTGTGCCCAGATCATGAGCGACGGCGTCCTACCTGTCTCCGTCATCGAGCAATACTGGCCTGAGTGCAGGGCCTACTTCTCCGGCGAGAACCCCGATCAGACAGTGCTCGTCACAGGGGACTATTTCGGCCTGCCGATCGAGATCAATGTGGCACTGTCGATTGCCAGCGGGCCGTCGGCCTTCCTGGCGCTGCTGATCCATGTGATTGGTGCCGAGCTTTACGTGGGTGTACCTCTACATCGCGTGCTTGATCATGTCGCTGACTACCTTGATACAGCTCCGTCTAACTCCAGCCGAGTCGGAACGTCTCCGTCACATCGCATACAACAGACAGGTGGCAGCAGGCATGGCGAATCCTGGACGCGCTGGCCTGACTGTTGACCGATTCGGTGATGCTGCGCAGTGGTGTCCTCGTGCTGACGGGAAGATGGACACCGACACTTATGACATTCCCATCAACCCTGGGGTTTGTCGGAAGGAATGAGCCGTTGTCAAGGTTTAGTGTGAAAATGGAAGTAATGCTCATCAAGAGAATGCCGAGACAAACTGATCCCAGCGGGAAGAGTAGAGAGCCACCAATGAACTCTGTTGAGACCTTTCAGAGCGGCCTCAGTGGGTCCCATACTGATCAGCTCTCCAGTCTGTACACTTTGAAAAGGCAATCCATCAAGCCGCGAGGAGTTTCAACGTCTCAGGCATCCGTCTTGTCCTATTTTCATGACACAATATGAAGGCCAGTCAAGTCCAGGACAGGCCACTTTCTGTCAAGAGCAGTTGGCGCATGCTGTTGGCCCCCAGGCCAGATAAGGCCAAATCACGCAGGCTTGCACTGCAGGTTCCCGTTTTGTGTAGTTCAACTCATGTCAACGCCCAGACCTCTTACAAGACTAGAAATGAGGTCGTTGAACCAATCCCTGCTAAAGAACGCCAACGGCGCCACAAACACCAGTGCTAATGTTGTGCTACTCTCATGCATTTTATCGACTACTGCAGGGCACGAGGAGGCCCTTAGCAGAAGAGGACTACTTAAAAGTAACTATGTGAGGCGGATGTGGAGTCTTTGGACCGGGACCAGGAGTGCCCCCTGTCGCAGATCCACCGTCATCAATTGATTGGCCGGAATTGTCCCGACGTTCCTGATTAGGAAGGAGTGAGGCTGGATTAAGGTTCTACATGAACCACACCCTGTTGCGAGAAGTTCGTTTGTGCACCCAAAGTCCGCACACCATTCGACCTTCACAGCTGCGTGGAATTTGCTTCACCCTCTGGAGATCAGCTTCCCACCTCGGAATCACTTACAGCCTCCAATTGGCCCAATGGATCTCGTCAATCCATAGAGTCGGCGGCGCTGTATGCCCCAAAGTATCATAATTGATGCATGTGGTCTGTCTGCGTCATGGCACCCAATATCCATGGATGGTGTAGGTTGATAGCTATAGCAATAGCCCGGTCCGCCTGGGACCGGAGGCATACGGCCACCAGAAGGAACCAGCTGGCCAAATGGCTAGTCGGGCCGATTTGGCCCGACGGTAATTGGAAGAGACCGTACGCGTATACGCCTAATCCCTTTAGCGTACGACGATAGTTTCCCTTCCGTTCCTTCTGCTAAACATTATTAACAACAATAGCAATACACTTATTTTCACCCCCCATTCAAACCTCTTTGTATATAAAGATTAACTTATCAACACTAATTAATAGTTAAATAGTTAATTATAAACAGCAAGGTAAAAAAGATAAATCTTGCTTTAAAAACTGCCGCAATATTTCCTAGAAGAAGTATACCACTTATAATAATAAGCTTTATGCTTTTAGCAAAAAACAACAAATAGCTTGCAAAAAAACTTTAATAAAATTATCACTAGCAAAAAACTATTCTCTTTAACTATTAAAAATAACTAAGAAACTTTAGCAAAAGTTATCACTAACAACTCTTTTAATGCATCTACAACGCAAAACAATATATAAACAACTTTAAAACCTTTTTATAAACGCTAGCAGCTTATCCAATGCTATATTATACTTTTAAAAAAACAATTAATTTTATATAAAAATACTAAAACCTTCTACAAAGTTACAATAGCAAGTAACCAACTAGCAAACCTCTTTATTAAGCGATTCTGCCCTATAAAAATCTTACAATCTTTCCTATTTTTACTATGCAACAAAGGCATCAACAGCGCATATATACATAAATACATTAGCAACCCTAAAGCACCCTACACTGTGTTCTAACCCTTTTCCCATTTATTTTTACTTTGTTTTTAAGCGTACGCATATATACATAATAACCTAATTTTCCCCTTGCTTTTTACCCTTTACATTTTATTATTACGCTATATTTATCCTAGGAATCTTTATCTCTTAGATTAAGCAACCTAAATTAAACTAGTATAGCTGATCCCAGCAGTTTAAACAACCCTTTAATTAAAGAGATAAAAACTCTAATATTTAACCACAATGCCTAACAGCCTATTTTAATATTAAGCAACCTTTTAATAGGAACCAAAATTCCCTAAGTAATATAACCCTTACTTAACGCCTATCTTTAATATAAAAAAGTATAATTAAGCGCTAATTAAATATACTTAAATATAGTAATTGCTAGGGCAATTGCTACTTACCTTAAATAATATAATAATAACCTTTTTTATTACTTTTGTAAAAATTTTAATAGGTAAACCGCTAATATATTTAATGCTATCTCCTTTAACCTACGCTGCAATCTTAAGCAAATCTTTTATTAAAATAAAGTTTATACTAAGCAAAATAACGCTTTTATTAAATTATATTTAATAGCCTTTGCTGCTTATAAAGAACCCTTTAAGTAAAACTTAATTAAGCTTTAAAATTAAAAACTTAATTTAAAGTTATGCGCTTATAAACGATAATAAGGCATTTTGCTATTAAAACTTTTTTAACCTTTATAATAAAAAAAAGCGCTTTAGCAAAAGCTTTAAATCTGTTAAAAGAAACCTTAGCAAGAATGATTAGATGGCATATAATAGATTATTAAGAAACCTTTAGCATACTTTTAAGTTAAAGAAGCTTTAAAAAGTAGCTTATAATAAAGCCCTTTGCTACTATTGCTTTTGTTATAATTGCAATAAAACCCCTTGCAATTGCTATCTCTATTATATATATAATAAACTATATAACGCCTGCAACTAAACCCTTTAAGAGTGCCTTTTTAGTTATATTTATAATAAAACCCCTTAAGGTTGCCTTTAAAACAAGGCTCTTTTGCGTTAGTTTTAGTAAACTATATAATAAAACTGCGATTGTTGCCTTTTAACCATTTATATATACTATATAATACTTTATTCCTAGTATTAAAACTGCTTATATATTATTATAATCTTTAGCAATATAACTTATACAAGACTTTTTCTTTACTTAAGTATTTAAATAACTATATTAACATTTAGATTTTAATTAGCTTTATAAAAATATATAGCTTAGATTAGAAGTATATAGGCAAGCTATATAACCTATTGGATAATAAGCTTAAGACTTTCCTTAGTTTTTGCTGGCACGCTTAAATCAAGCCTAGCTAGTTTTACGCCGTTTTTCCAAGGATTTTGACTAACTGCGCTCAACGATTTTATAAAAGCTATATTACTCGTTTTGATATATTTGCAGAAGCTTATATTAAGATTAAACGGCATTTTAACATAGAAGTTAACTATTTTTATTATTATATAAACTAAACTTTAATAACCTTTAATAAGATTAAGCAGCAGAATAAAGGAAAGAACCTTTATAAAGTTCTTAAAATTTTGCTTAACAAGTTATAATTATGCCAATGTATTTTAAGACTAGATTACGCAGGCAAATAAGCACTTAAGACTATAGTAATTAAAGCTTGCTATAAAATGTATAAATTTAAATATGCTCTTTTTAAGCTAGCTATTATTTATAAAGAGTTATTTTTTAACCTATGCTTTTTAATTAAAATCTACCTTGCCTATGGTTTATAATAGCAACTAACTACTAATAAAGTAGATAACTAGTATTATTTAAACCGCTGCTATAGTAATAATTGTAGCAAAGGTAAAAGCTTTCGCAGCAGCTCTTATGGCGGCTTTTGTTTGTGTGACAGCTTTTAAGGCTGTAGTAGCAACTATTATAACAACTGCTTTCCCTAGCGGCGTATGCTTTAGAAGAAAAAGTATTATATATATAGCAAAGAAGGTTATTAGTTAATAAAATACTCCTAAGAGGAATGTAACTAATTATATAATTAATTTATTGCTAATTATTAGTTTAATAATAATAACCTTAATAGCTTTAAAATGTATTTAGCAAGTTATAAAAGTAATAAAGCAGATTAAATATAGCTGGAAAATAAGGTTAATAATAATAATAAAAACTATAAAGAGAAAACCAAAGCCTCTACTTAGCTTGTAAACTAAAGCTTTTTATATTGCCTTACTAGCAATAATGTTTATTTTGCTAATAGCCCTAATATAAATGCTATGCAATTCCTTATTAAAAACCGCTATATTTAGTTACAATTTTAAGGCATATTACCTAATATAAGTGCCGCAAAGGTATTTATAGCTAAAAAGGAATAATTTCTTGCCCTATAACAAAAAAACCCTTTTATTAAGCTTAATAAATTAATAGTGGAATAAGCTTTAATTAAATTTAGCAAGAGATTAATAATAAACTTGATTAGAACTATTGCCGTTAATACTTTAATTGGGCGTATTAACTTTTATGTGCTAAATGCTTCAACGCTCTTTTTATTTTGCCTTGTAGATATAGACCGCCTATGCATTTAATTTAATAACCTAATAGACTAATTTATTTATAACAATAAAACCATTCCTATTATACGCAAATAAGGCTACTTATGGTTTTTTTTAAGTAAAGAGGAATAGGCAAGCGTTTTCTTTATGGAAACGGAGCTACGATGCCTTTATCGTTGCTTTAGCTACTTGGCAATATATTAATTTTACTAGCTGTTTAAGAAGGCTAGTTATAATAACGTTGATGAGGATATATTATAGTTAATTAAGAAGTTTTATTATTATTGCTAATTGCATAGCAATGCTCTCTAGCGCTTTAAGTTTACTTTAAAAAACAAATATAAGTTTAATTATAAGATCTTTGCAGATGTTATATATTTTAAAAGTCGCCCTGTTCTTTACGTTTTAAATTTTTTAACAGCTTTTTACAATAGCTGTTTTTTTTTATTTTTATTGGCTAAAGATATTTGGAAAGCTCTATGCCTATTATAAATTAATACTTATTAAAGATTTCCTAATGTAATTATACATAACGCTGGCACTAATTTTGCCTTTATAAAGTTTAGATTAAAAGCTAGGCTAATGGGAATTATGTATAAATAAGTCTTTGTTAAAGTTTATTAGTTAATTAGCAAGCTGGAACGGTACCACGCTTTATTTTAACGAGCCTTTGATATTTTGTACGATGAGCTTTACGGTATAACGTTTAACGAAGCAATTTTGCAAATAGCCCTTAAGGTCGTTAACGATACTGTTAAACCCTATAGGCTCGTTTCTACTCTTTTTGTTTTCAGCGCATACTCTTATATAATAATTAATTTAGCCTTATTGCTATTAACTATTAAAAGAGCCGAGGCGGTATAGAAGGCTATAAAGGCATTATGCAAGGTAGCAGCTAAGTGCTAAGTAAAGAGCGCCTTTAATATTTAAAATAGACCGTTTATTATAAATGTGCTTAAGCTTTTACTTTAAAGTAAAGTATGAGTTTAGCGAGAGAAGGATAGCTAGTAAGGGCTTTATAAAATTACGGCCGTTAATAGTTACAACGTTATCTTTAAGATGCCTAATAGGCTTGCTACCTTTAGATTAACTATTTTTCAACTTTACTATCGCAACTCTAATACTTTTATTCCTTTTCTTTTCTCAGCAACCATTTATTGCAATTCTAATACCAATGCTTTTCTTTTTCCCTTGGCAACCGACGATGAAGATTATTAGCCTTTCAACAACATTGCTGATGTTGTTAGTGTTATTGGCGATATAATTATAATTGTTACGGAGCTTAAGCGAAGGGGACAATCTTCCAGCTTAAAGAATAAACTAGCTAGCGCTTTTCTAACAAGGAAAAAAGAGAATAACTATAATTTTATCGTTAAGTTAAGAAATAATAGCATTATAACAACTTTAGGCAAGCTGTTTAAAGCGTTTAACGCTTAAAAGGTAGATAATCTCGTTAGCTATAGCATTTTTAGCTTTAAATGCTATAGTAAGGCTAGGCATAATAGCCATTGTATCTTTAAGGCCTATATAGTATAGAAAGTTAAGGGTAAAATTACCAAGCCCTATGAAAAGTTATACTTAGTTATATAAGGCTACAACAACGAAAAAAAAACATCTATTTTAACGCAGTCTTTTACGATTTAATGTATTAGCTAGCAATTAATTTTAGCCCTTGCGCTATTACTATTGCAAGGTGGCATAACGCTATTATTACGCAATATTACCTAGGCGTACCTATAATTATAAATTAAACTTATATATATTATACTAGCTGTTGTTCTAGCTGCTTTATAAACTAAATACCCCTAAAATACTATTATTAAGGTAATTAAGCTACTTTACAGCATTGCCAAAGCAGGCGTTTACTAGTTTGCTACATACTAGAGCCACTATTAGAAAAAGCTTAATATATTAACTTTAACCTATAACCTGTGCTTTTTAATTACTAACAGACCTTTAGAGACTTTTAGCCTTATTAGTATGCAAACTAACAATATTCTTATCTTAGCTACGTTAGCTTTTTTAGCATTAAAAGACTAAAAGTTGCAAAAAGCTTAGTTTAAAGCTAAGCCTAAAATTTTTCTTTTCCTTAGTACTGCTTTAAATTTCAACAATGCTATATTAACAATAAACAAGGCTAAGCTAAACCTAAAGCAGAAGGGTTAAGGCACTAAGATTGTTTTCATTAATTTTAAGTTAGCTAACTAAGCCTAATAATATATAAAGCAATGTGCCTATAGTGCTTATATTGCCTTAATTTGCCAACTAAAGGCCTTTTTTAACCTATTTATTGCTGCCTAAATTTAAAACTCTAATAAAAGCAATTATATAAAGCTTAATAATTGCTTATAATAGCAACTTAGTAACTTATTAAAAGGGCTATAATATATCCCTCTTAATCTAGCAACAGCTAAGCTTTTTATATTTGCCAACAGCTTTTTAGCTAGCAATAAAGATTTAAGCTTTTAGATTAGGTTTATTTTAGCAATTAAAAATAAGACTAATACTAATGGTTAATTTACATTAACAAAAAACCTTATATACTAAAGTTTTACTAAGTATAAAAGGGTTACTTAAAGCTCTTTAGCATTAGAGATTTATAAGATTATTAATACTTTTGTTAGTAAGTCAATCTCCGTATACAAAGAGGTCTGAATAGAGGGTAAAAACGAGTGTATTTGCTATAGTTGTTAATAATATCTAGCAGAAGGAACGGAAGAGAAACTATCGTCGTACGCCAAAAAGATTAGGCGTACATGCGTACAGTCCCTTCCAATTGCTGTTGAGCTAAATCAGCCCAGCTAGCCATTTAGCCAGCTAGTTCCTTCTAATGGCCGTATGCCTCTAGTCTAAGGCAGACCAAGCTATTGCTATAGCTATTAACCTACACTAGCAGTCTTTTGTATCAGCTTGTAACCCCTTGTTATACGCTCTAAAAAATCAGTCTAAGACTTAAGCCATAGGCAACCAGTTGCCTAAATAGGAAAGAAACAAGTAACAGTTATATTATACAAAGGAAACACACTTATTGCCTAATTTGTAGGCCTCTAAACAAAACCCTCCACTTATACCATTAACTTATTATTATTAACTAAGCGTTCCAGCGCTCTATTTAGTATAGCCTTTGTTATAGCATTAGCAAAGTTATCATTGCTATTAACATATTATACTTTTATAATCTTGCGTTGTTTATATAACTAATATAGAGCTATTATATTAATCATTAGCCTTTTTTCCCTAATTATACTTAATTTAACTAAGCACTTATACAAAGAATATAAGTTTATACAAACAACTAAGAGCATTGTAAAAAAGCCGAGTTTATTGGTTATTAAACAGAGCGTCATTTTTATTAAGAGACTAATATTAAAAGCGTTAATAGTCTTATAAATCTCTAACGCCAAAGAGCTCTAAGTAACCCTCTTATACTTAGTAAAACTCTAATGCATAAAGTTTCCCATTAATATAAATTAACCGTTGGTACCGGTCTTATTTCTAATCGCTAAAATAAACCTAATCTAGAAGCTTAAATCTTTATTGCCAGCTAAGAAGCCGTTGGCAAATGTAAAAAGCTTAGCTATTGCTAGATTAAAGGGGATATATTATAGCCCTCTTAATAGGTTACTAAGTTGCTATTATAAGCAACCGTTAAGCTTTATATAATCACCTTTATTAGGGTCTTAAATTTAAACAGCAATAAATAAGTTAAAAAAAGCCTTTAATTAGCAAATTAAGGCAATATAAGCACTATAAGCGCATTGCTCTATATATTGTTAAGCTTAGTTAGCTAACTTAAGATTAATAAAAATAATCTTAGTGCCTTAACTCTTTTGCTTTAAGTTTAACTTAATCTTATCCATTGTTAATATAACGCTATTAAAATCTAAAGCAGTATTAAAAAAAAAAAAGGTCTTAGCTTTAGCCTTAAACTAGGCTTCTTATAACTTTTAGTTTTCTAATGTTAAAAAAGCTAACGTAGCTAAGATAAAGGTATTGTTAGTTTGTATACCAACGAAGCTGAAAATCTCTAAAGGTTTATTAGTAATTAAAAGGCATAGGTCATAGGTTAAGGTTAATATATTAAGCTTTTCCCAATAGTAGCCTTAGTATATAGCAAACCAGTAAACGCCTACTTTGACAATGCTATAAAGTAGCTTAATCACTCTAATAATAGTATTTCAAAGGTATTTAGTTTATAGCGCAGCCAAAACAACAGCTAATACAATATATATAAGTTTAGTTTATAATTATAAATACGCCTAGGTAATGTCACATAACAATAGCATCATGCTGCTTTGCAATAGTAACAATGCAAGGGCTAAGATTAACCGCTAGTTAACACATTAAATTATAGAAAACTACGTTAAAATAAACGCTTTCTCCTTGTTATTATAGCCTTATATAACCAAGCGTAACTTTTTATAAAGCTTAGTAGTCTTACCCTTAACTTTCTATACTATCTAAGCCTTAAAAATGCAATAGCCATTATACCTAGCCTTGCTATAGCATTTAAAGCTAAAAACGCCATAGCCAACAAGGTTATCTATCTCTTAGGCGTTAAACGCTTTAAACGGCTTGCCTAGGATTGTTATAATACCGTTGTTCCTTAATTTAACGGCAAAGTTGTAGTCGTCCTCTTTTTTCTTCGTTAGAAAGGCGCTAGCTGGCTTATTTTTTAAGTTAAAAGGTTGTCTCCTTTGCTTAGGCTCTATAGCAATTATAATTGTATCGCTAACGGCACCAATAGCATTAGCAGCGTTATCAAAGGATTAGTAGTCTTTATCGTTAGTTGCCAAAGGAAAAGGGGGAGTATTGATATTAAAGTCGCAATAAATGGTCGCTAAGGGAAGAAAAGGAACAAAGGTATTAGGGTTATAATAGTAAGGTTAAAGGACGGTTGATTTAAAAGTAGCAGGCCTGTTAAGTATCTTAAAGGTAACGTTGTAACCATTAACAATTGCAATCTTATAAAGCCTCTGCTAGCCGTTTTTCTCTCGCTAAACCCATACCTTACTCTAAAGTAAAAGCTTAAATACGTCTGCAGTAAACGGTCTGTTTTAAGTGTTAAAGGCGCCCTTTACTTAGCGCTTAGCTGCTGTTTTGCGTAATGCTTTTATAGCCTTTTATATCGCTTTGGCTCTTTTAATAGTTAATAGTAATAAGGCTAAATTAATTGTTATATAAGGGTATATACTAAAAATAAAAAGGGTAGAAATGAGCTTATAGGGCCTAACGGTATTGTTAATAACCTTAAAAGCTATTTGCAAGATTATTTTGTTAAATATTGTACTATAAAGCTTATTATATAAAATATTAAAGGCTTGTCAAAATAAAGCATAGTATCGTTCTAGCTTGCTAATTAATTAGTAGGCTTTAACGAAGACCTATTTATATGTAATTCCTATTAGCCTAGCTTTTAATCTAAACTTTATAAAAGCAAAATTAGTGCTAGCGTTGTATGTAATTACGTTGAAAGGTTCTTAATAGGTATTAATTTATAGTAGGTGTAAAGTTTTCTAAGTATCTTTAGCTAATAGAGATAAAAGAAAACGGCCGCTGTAGAAAGCTGTTAAAAAATCTAAAACGTAAAAAACGAGGCAACTTTTAAGATATATAACGTTTGTGAAAATCTTGTAATTAAACTCATAGTTGTCTTTTAAAGTAAACTTAAAGCGCTAAAAAGCGTTGCTATATAATTAGTAATAGTAATAAAACTTCTTAATTAACTATAGTATATCTTTATCAACGTTATTATAACCAGCCTTCTTAAGCAGCTAATAAAGTTAATACGTTGCTAAGTAGCTAAAGCGACGATAAAAGCGTCGTAGCTCCGTTTTTATAAGAAAGACGCCTACCTATTTCTCCTTACTTAAAAAAAACCATAGATAGCCCTATTTGCATATAATAGAAATAGTTTTATTATTATAAATAAGTTAGTCTGTTAGGTTATTAAATTAAATGTATAGTTGGTCTATATCTGCGAAGCAAAGTAAAAAAAGCGTTAGAGCATCTAGCATATAAAAGTTAACGCGCCCGATTAGAGTATTAACAGTAATAGTTCCAATCGAATTTATTACTAATCCCTTGCCAAATTTAATTAAGGCTTATTTTACTATTGATTTATTAAGCTTAATAAAAGAGTCTTCTCATTATAAAGCAAAAAATTACTTTTTTCCAGCTATAGATACCTTTGCAGCACTTATATTAAGTAATATGCCTTAGAATCGTAACTAAATATAGCGGTCTTTGATAAGGAATTGCGTGGCGTCTATATTAAAGCCATTAGCAAAATAAACGTTGTCGCTAATAAAGTAGTATAAAAAGCCTTGGTTTATAAGCTAAGTAAAGGCTTTAGTCTTTTCTTCGTAGTCTTCGTTGTCATTGTTAACCTTATCTTCCAGCCATATTTAGTCTATTTTATTATCTTTGTAATTTGCCAAATATGTCTCAAAGCTATTAGAGTTATTGCCGTTAAATTAGCAGTTAGCAATAAACTAGTTACATAATTAATTATATTCCTTTTAAAAGTATTTTATTAACTAATAACCTTTTTTGCCACACATATAGCACTTCTTCTTCTATAGCATACGCCGCTGAGAAAGGCAGTCGTTGTAATAGTTACCACTATAGCCTTAAAAGCCGTCACGCGGACAAAAGCCGCTATAAAGGCTACTGTGGAAGCCTCTACCTCTGCTATGGTTATTGCTATAGCAGCGGTCTAAATAATACTAATTATCTGCTTTGTCAACGGTTAGTTGCTATTATAAACCATAAGCAAGGTAGGTTTTGATTAAAAAGCGTAAGTTAGAAAATAGCTCTTTGCAGGTAATAATAGGCTTAAAAAGAGCATATTTAAGTTTATATACTCTATAGTAAGCTTTAATTACTATAGTCTTAAGTGTTTGTTTGCTTGCGTAATTTAGTCTTAAAGTACGTTGGCATAATTGTAGCTTATTAAGCAAAATCTCAAAAACTTTATAAAGGTTTTTTCCTTTATTCTACTGCCTAATCTTATTAAAGGTTATTAAAGTCTAATTTATATAATAGTAAAGATAATTAACTTTTATATTAAAGTACTATTTAATCTTAGTATAAGCTTTTGCAAATGTATTAGAATAGGTAACGTAGCTCTCATAGAACCGTTAAGCACAGTTAGTCAAAATCTTTAAAAAAACAGCGTAAAACTAGCTAAGCTTAATTTAAATATACTAATAAAAACTAAAGAAGATCTTAAGCTTATTATCTAATAAGTTATATAGCTTGCCTATATACTTCTAATCTAAGCTATATATCTTTGTAAAGCTAGTTAAGGTTTAAATATTAATATAGTTGTTTGGGTACTTAAGTAGAGAAAGGGTTTTGTATAAGTTATATTATTAGAAATTGTAACAGTGTATAAGCGATTTTAATACTAAGAATAAGATATTATATAGTATATATAAATAGTTAGGGGGCAATGATTGCAGTTTTATTATATAGTTTATTAAAACTAATGCAAAGGGGCCTTGTTCTAAAGGCAACTTTAAGGGGTTTTATTATAGGTATAATTAAAAGAGCACTCTCAAAGGGTTTTATTGCAAGCGTTATATAGTTTATTATATATATAATAGAAATAGCGGTTACAAAGAGTTTTATTGCGGTTATGATAAAGGCAATAGTAGCAAGAGGCTTTGTTGCAAGCTACTCCCTAAAGCTTCTTTAACTTAGGAGTATGCCAAAGGTTTCTTAACAGTTTATTATATGCTATCTAGTTATTCTTGCCAAAGTTCCTCTTAACAAATCTAAGGCTTTTGCTAAGGCGCTTCCTCTTATTATAAAAGTTAAAAAAGTCTTAATAGCAAAATGCTTTGCTGCCGTTTATAAACACATAACCTTAGGTTAAGTTTTTAGTTATAAAGCTTAACTAAGTCCCACTTAAGAGGTTTCTCATAAGCAGCAAAAGTTACTAAATATAGTCTAATAAAAGCGTTATTTTGCCTAATATAAACTTTATTTTAATAAAAGACTTACTTAAGGTTGCAGCGCAAGTTAAAAGAGATAGTATTAAATATATTAGCGGTCTACCCACTAAAATCCTTACAAAAATAATAAAAAAGATTATTATTGCACTATTTAAGGTAGGTAGCAATTACCCTAGCAACTGCCATATACAAATATATTTAACTAGCGCCTAGCTATACCTCCTTATACTAAAAGCAGGCGTTAAGTAAAAGCTATATTGCCTAAGAGATTTTAATTCTTGCCAAAAGGTTGCTTAATATTAAAATAAGCTACTAAGCATTGTAATTAAACACTGAGGTTTTTATCTCCTTGATTAAAAAGTTATTTAAACTGTTGGGATTAGCTATATTAGTTTAATTTAAATCGCTTAATCTAGGGGATAAAGATTTCTAAGATAAATGTAGCGTAATAATAAAATGCAAAGGATAAAAAACAAAGGGGAAATTAGGTTATTATATATATATGCGTACGTTTAAAAACAAAGTAAAAATAAATGGAAAAGGGGTTAAAATGCAGTATAAGGTGCTTTAAGATTATTGACGTATTTATATATATATGCGCCGTTAGTGCTTTTATTGCGTAGTAAAGATGAAAAAGATTGTAAGATTTTTATAAGAGCAAAAGCACTCAATAAAAAAGTCTGCTAGTTGGTCGCTTGCTATTATAACCTTGTAAAAGGTCTTAGTATTTCTATATAAAATTAATCGTCTTCTTAAAAGTATAGTATAGTACTAAACAAGCTGCCAGCGTTTATAGAGAGGTCTTAAAGTTGTTTGTACATTATTTTATGTTGCAGACGCACTAAAAGGGTTGCTAGTGATAACTTTTGCTAAAGTTTCTTAGCTATCTTTAATAGTTAAAGAAAATAGCCTTTTGCTAGTGATAATTTTACTAAAGTCCCTTTGCAAGCTGTTTATTATTTTTTATTAAAAGCATAAAGCCTATTATTATAAGTGGTACACCTTTTCTAGGGAACGTTACAATAGTTTTTAAAGCAAGATTTGTCTTTTTTACCTTGCTATTTATAGTTAACTATTTAACTATTAATTAATGTTAGTAAGTTAATCTTTATATATAAAAAGGTTTGAATAGGGGGTGAAAATAAGTGTATTTGCTATAGTTATTAATGATATCTAGCAGAAGGAACGAAAGGGAAACTATCGTTGTACGCTAAAGGGATTAGGCGTACACGCGTACAGTCTCTTCCAATTGCCGTCGGGCCAAATCGGCCCGGCTAGCCATTTGGCCAGCTGGTTCCTTCTGGTGGCCGTATGCCTCCGGTCCGAGGCGGACCGGGCTAT